>JABFPN010000833.1:0-37431 GCA_022817305.1 Leptoteleia sp. ZL-2020
ACTCCACGAAGAACTTATAACAACTGATATATAATTGAATCAACTCCAAGAGTCTTGATTTCAGAGCTGATTGGGGTTTGTTGAAGAAAAACTATAACAAGTACTTGATGAAGTTGATTTTAACGATTATTTTCACTTGTTTGCAGCACAATTCGTTTCACTTTAACAATTATACGTAAGCTCACCGTGGAATTGAAAGTAGCTTATGAATTTTTCTCAGTGCATAAGACAGCAGTAAATAATTAATCAACATATTATAATAATTGTAATATAAAATATTAATCTATAATTAAATTTGAAAACTCATTTAATCAAAGATCATTACCCAATCACTAATGCAAAATGCTCGTGACGGAAATTCACACGCGTCTTACATTACCAAGTCAAATTTTTCGCAAGATTAATTTTGGTACTTTCTCTCGCGTGTACTCGAACCAAGTGCATCGCGCTAGAATGCACTTTGGTAAATACAACTGAGTTCAACGCGTCCCGCTATGCCTACCATGTGCCGGCAAAACACCAAGAATATTGTGTAAAACTAAGTTCGATGAGGAAAGAAGCGCGATTATTCGAGGTCGACAGCTGCGCCAACAGCTGCGAGTTTTACTTCCACAACTGCAAAATCCATGAAATGTTCTGGTTAAGCGCCTTCGCAGCCAACTAAATAATGGTTGCTCATTTTTTTTATCTAAGAAAATCAAAATTCTTCGCTCAAACTGCTGACAAGTTTTTTTTGAATTCAAAACCATTTAAAAACATGTGCTTCGTTCGTTACCAAAAGCAAGTGTTTAAATACAAGAAATAAATCGTAACTTCCTCGAAACATTAATCAGGAGAAATCTTGAACTGATTTTCTCGAAGTTTCCTCAAAAAACAATGCTTAAGGCTCCCTCAAAAATGGTAAATAAATTTACTTCTGGTCTCTAGCTTTGTTAATTGGTAAATGGACATTTGTTTAGTTTATTTAATGATATAAACGTTGCGCGTTGTGATGTTACGTTATAAAACGAACGAGATCAATGTAATGTACTTTGCTCTTATCCTTTCACTCTGCTTTTGATAGAACAACCACGTTAATCAATCAATCAATTGCTTTTAACAACTTTATAATCTACTACCTTAATAACATTTTCAGTGGCAATATTTATGGCCGGCTAACAGTAATTGCGAAACTGTAAATAAATTTTATCTTTTTAACCTTTTTTTTCATCCTCTTTTTGTTCTCTTTTTCATTTCTACTTCACGTAAATAATTGGGATCAAAGTATCGTTTACAGTTGAAAGATAATCAGTTTCGCGAATTTCTTTCGGTACACTCAGAGAAAAATATAGTGCAACCAAATAAAAATACTTTAGTTTGTTTTTTCGACAAATATAGTATAGTAGTTCAGTTAATGTATCTAAGAGGAAAAGTTATACCAATTTCAAAACAACAGTTGATTGAACTAAAAAAATGTTAGTTTCAGTCAGAGGAAAACATAGTCCAACCAACTAAAAATTATTTAGTTGGGATCACTTCATTAACTTTATTTGAATTATATTTACCGTTTATTATCATATCACAGCTGATGTAAATACTGTTTGAATCATTGTATTTTATTAAATTAAATTTGAATTTATGTCAAACTTTATAAATAATTACCTTGTGAATATTGCTGTTTTTAATGTTTAGTTGTCACAATGTGTTTTGTTTCTACACCAACTAAATAATTTATTTGAACACAAGAAATATTAGTTATCCAAACTATATTTTATTAGTTGTCGAAAAAACAAAATTTCTCTCAGTGTACACAATAATAAAGGACCATAAAACCATAATGTGCCTCGTAATGTAAAAATAATTCATTTTCAGCCGAACAATCAGCGGAACTTGAAATCCATCTGGTCGAAAATTAATTTCGTGACAAGTTCATTCTCTAAAATACTTTTCAATTCCAAACAGTGCGGTATCATCAACGGCATATGTTGCACATTTGGTGACGCCTTGTAAATTATACTTATTCACCGGACTAAAGTTTATACCACTTGTGACGCATTTTGGTGTACACACACGCGCACACCCAGAGGAACCAGATGAGGTTTCGAATATACTTTTAACTCAAGTCAAAGGCAAAGTGACAGATTGGTTTTTAAATGGAAAACAGATTGCACTTGGTCACCGGTGCCCCGCTTACGAACGCACATGATGATCGTAAAAACAATGATTATTTTAACGCCGAAGCCATAAGCCAGACATTGGATCTCCAATTTTTTAACGTTAAACTATTTTATTGAAAGGCCCGGTGGTATTTTCGAAAGCTTAAATCATGTCAAAATTAAGAATTCCCTGACAAATTAAGAAAAATGGTATCCTTTTAAATTCTACTTTTCAAAATCCTCGAAGAAAATATATTTTCATTTTATATTAATAATTTATTGAAAGAAATTTATCTAAGAAAGTAATAAGATAGAAGAAATAAGAAAGAAATTTTGATAGAATTGTTGTTAGCAAAAAGTGGCGACTAGAGAATTTTGATACTATAAATTTTCTTTTAATCAAAAAAATTAAGAGACGGATGTATCTAAAACAGTAAAACAAACGAACGGTTTGATAGCACAATCATTGATGTGGCAACGCTGAAAGAAGGTGTGCTTTGCGAATGGACACAAGAGTGGCATTACCGGTTGTACCCAGAAGACTCGGTCGCCTTCTGATATAGTGGGGAGAAGGTCGAAGAAGGCCGCAGATGGCTGGATGGATATGTTGCAGCTGAGTCAAATGGACTCGCTGAATCGCTGAATGTATATATATATAAACAAGTCCGACCACCAAATTCTTTTACTTTTCCAACGAGCGCATAGCAACGGCTCGTCTTTACTTTTGTATGACAATGCGTATTAGTCGATGGATCTCGTTACAAATTCTTTCTACTTAAATAACCAAATCTGTTTTACTTTCCAACATCGCGAGCTATTAGGTTACAACTTTTCTGCTAATTAAATATTTTGCCATACAAAATCCGTTCACAATTACCATTATTGAATCGCGTTAAAATAATTAATTTGCACTAATTGATTGATTTCGTTGAATCGGTACACTGCACGTTATCAAATTATCCATCGGTAAGATTTCATAATTACCAACCGTCTTGACCAATCACTTTTTTGCGTCCAATTGCACATGCTTCGGAACGACACCTGTATTTGAATCTCACACCTGCCTTATTTATTTATTGACAAAAAAAAGAGGAATATAAAATTAGAACGCATTTGAGACGTATGGGTACGTGGAAAGATCGCACACCTGCACGTTTTTGATTCAGACTTATGCGAATCAAAATTCATCTTTACCTCCAAATAGAGCCGCTCGCTCCCTAAAGGTAAATCTACACTGAGAAAAATAAAATAATAAAAGCTATTATACTTTCTGGCATTTTGAGACTCTATGTTCCAATGTGAGGAACATTACTAGACAGACTAATAAACGGTGTCATTTTTTCAAGTACTAATTATCAGAATTGTGATACCACTTCTCACATTGCTGAAGGCCACACTTCAGCCCAATTTCAATTTTTACTAGGGTATTACATTGAAAACCTGAAGTCTTTCTTTAAAATGACATAATTGTATTTGCTTAAGGATAAATTTTAAAATAATTTATTGCAATATATATTTGAAAATTTGTAACATATATCATCAATTGTTTCCTCAACATAGATATCGCACGTCTCTTCTCCCTATTATTGCTATTTATTTATCACCTAATGAACAGTAATGAAGAAAGAAAAGGCTCCCATAAATTTTAAACTGCAGCAACTGCACTTTGCAATCGTCAATAGCCAATCACCGAACGGTCTTGAAGAGCAATTAAAACTATCGATTAGTTGATAGAACGAAATGCGGGGTTGGTCAATTCCCCGTGCGATCACGAAACGGCTCGAGGAAAACAATTCGAACTCAACGATTAACTCGGATGCATTGCGATAGGCCGGGCGCATAATCGGCGAAACAATGATGACTCAACGGCACAAATAGCTCGCGCGCGGCCCCACTGCAAGAAATTTAACGACGCGTCGGCGAGCCGCTCGCTGAAATCAAGTCGTGAAAATAAGAAACGCTGAATTTGAATTGCAATACGGGCGCTAATTATGACCATCGTTGGAGCATGAATTTGAATCAGAACGTGGCGCGGCTTACACGTCGTTATCGCTATGGTGTAGTGACCACGCACGGAGAAAAATACGCGTTAGATAAAATGACTAACCTGAATTTAACCATCTTTTTCTAGTAATATTAATATTGAGGTTAAAAGAATAGACATTTTAACCAATATAATCATATAAATTAATATATCAAACGTAAATCATATTTTCAATTAATTTTTGCGATTAACACTCGGATCCCAAGTAGAAACATAGCGTGGAACAAGATATGGTCCTGATTCGTTTTCCAGGTTTCCAAATCATGAACAGATATCGTATCCAAATAGAGCGCCGTATACGGAGAAAAAAGAATATTAAAAATTAGAAACCAAGGAATTTCAAATTTTAATAAACTGAATTCTAATTTTTAACCAACTGTCGTTCATAAAACCTATGCCGTTCGTAAAACAGAATGTCAAATTGTACAAAACTATATGGAATTACAATTTTTAATAAACTGATTTAATAAATTTTCATAATTGAGGGGCTGGAAGCAATAATTGGAGATGCGCTCGAACGGCCGGCTGTTGGTTTTTCAAATCGTGGGATATTTTCAAAAATGCAAAAGTATTAAAATCGTATTTTAAAAAATACCATATCATGCTGCATAAGAAAGCGCATCTTTTTGTTATTTAAACTTTTATTGTAAGATCTGTGGTTTTTGAAATAAAAAATAAAACGTGCGTTTTTTATAATGTCAAATTTTAATCACTTTTTTAACTTCAGCTCGTCATATCTCGTCTAATAATCATTGAAACCACTTGATTTTTTTGTCCAAATGTATTGCAGCTACAGATGCCTACAATTTAGCTGGAATTGTCAAAACGTTCCGCTGTTAATTAATATTTAATAAATAATTTGTCCGCGTACGTACATATGCATTGATACATTCAAATGAAAAAAGTATCGAGAGAAGTTTAAACTACGAAAAACTTACAGCGAGAAAGTTGTTCGTATATTTAGGAAGAATATTTTCATGCACTTTCAGGCCTAAATATTAATATATGTAATAGTTATAAATAATTTTATTCCGGCGCGCAAGCGGTGTTCGATTCTCAACAACAGCGGATTTTTCTGAGCGATATTTGGTAAATGAGTGAAAATAAAAATAAATAAAAATAGACGCCACACTTTGATAGAATAAAAGTGATTAGGAAATATTTCTTTTAAAATTATAATTTTCATACCTTTGACAATTTTATCATACCATGTCAAACTTTCAGTTATACTTTGAACGATATTCTCTCACTATTGTATTAGTATAGTAAAATTAAACAGAATTACAGTAAATATTCACAGAACTTGTTTCTCAGTGCACACGTTGTGGATAATTTCCACTTAATTGATCTACAAGCGAGATATAGGAGTCGTTTCTAAATCGTCCATCGCGCAACTATAAAGTTAATTTGATCATTGTATCTAATGTTTGAAGCAAGTGAATAATAAGATCCAATACAGTGTAATAGTAACTATATACTTTTATTAAATAAATTATTATCTTGATTAAATTAACCATACCGATCCTAATGAAAATAACTAATAATTTCATGGTTATCGTCATAATGAAATAAACAGATCTGGTTATGTTTACTAATTTTTCCTCTGGGTGCGGCCGACCAAGCGAGAGCAGATGCATACGCGTGGCAGGAAGTTTAGTTTTACACAAGGGGCAGCTGACCAGCGCGCATTCCTCCTCGAGGCGCTTTAGAATGGGACCCCGGAAACTTCCCTTGGCAAAAGAGCGCCCGCATCGACCATTCAGATCATTCACGTACATTGTCACTGTGCGCATTTCAAACGCACCCCGTCAAAAGGCTCTTTACCCTTATGCCGTTCTCCGGTGGCTGGTTAGTAGGTCGGCATAATCGCGCGAGTCACGTTACCGCGTCACAATCGAATAGTTTTCCGGATAAAGGGCCTCGAGTAATGGCGCACTTAATTTTTTTTTGTCGACATTATCAACAGAGTCTGGATATTGTTAATTCCCTTTGTCTTGTCAATCGGCGCGTGGCACTCGAGAAAATAATTCCACTCGGATGATGTAAGGCTGTGGAGATGAAACTGTCGAAAAGAGAGAAATGCGCTTTGCTCTAGCGGTGTACTTTTTTTTTCTTTTTTTTTTTTTCTTTCGATGGGGCTTGATGGCTTTAAATTTAGGATGAAATTATGAATAGATGGTGTGTCAATTGTGTGTGTCGATGTATATTAAATATCGAGTTCTAACTGGGAGAGCTATTCACATGTAAATGCGCAAGTTTCAATTTTATACACTGAAAGTGAAAGAGTAAAACTTCATTTGTTTGGAATATTTTTTTTTGATAACTTAGTAAATATACATTTATTGTAGAAGTAAATAATTCCGAATTAAGGAAGACATGTCCTTAAATCCGAGAAAATGGATTGAAATTGAAATTTTTAGAATTTACAGCGAGAACAGTACTGACTTTGTTCCCATTATTCATTCGTTCATTTCTAATTTTATTCATTGCATTATGCACTGTATTATCACTTTTGTTTCAATTAAAAAAAACATGACAAAAAATTATTTATATTACATAATTTAATTAATAATTAAAGTTATTGAAATATTAATTATTAAATTATAATTATTAAAACTCTATTCACAATTATGGAAACAATCTATACAAATAAGTATAGTTTTTAATGTACATTTAATTGAGAAGAAATTACATGATCATATATATAAGCATATAATACTTTAATAATTTAAAATATGACACCCTTATTATCAAATTACACGTACAATTAATTACAAACAAATTGCATAAAAACATTAACTTCCCGTTAAATAAGTTGTCAATGAATTGTCAGTGTAAAAAATTGTAGTAAAAAACACTAGCCCAAATCGATACAATTTTTCTCATTACAAACGAGCCAAAATTAAGCTATACTTTTTGTCCGAGTTCAACGACATCTCTAGACATTGTATCCCTCCTTGATTTGAACAAAACTCTTCTCGGTAGAAATCGAACCAACCATTTTCCACTTTCAGGCTGCTATGTTGGCATAAAGTGAACAAGTATTTGTCTCGTGCCAACTTTTTCTTAATTCATACACTATATCCATCTTCACTTTCATCAAATGCTTTCTGATTTGTCATATTACATTTCATTTCTGCCGATATTATTTCTTCGTCGTTACACGGAATGCAGAAATACTATCACAAAATTGTCATGTATTATTTGAGTTAATAGAGAAATTAACTCAACATTACATAATTATTATTTTGCAGAAACGGTAAGCCGTAAAAGAAAAGTAATTGAGAAGAAAACAATAAATAGATTCGTTTATAAAAAGGATGTACTGTAAAAGGAGTAGGAGGACGAGGCAGAAAAGGTGGTGATCAGAGAAGGCTGTGAGGGTTGCAGCTGCTGTGACAGAACAGCTGCAGCCTTCCCAATATTATTCTTCGAGCCTATCCTCCGAATGCCGTTCGAGCGCGGCATCCTGGCCTCTCTTGCCAGGTGCTCCCAAAATCGTCGTCCCGAACAATTTTTTCTTTGTCCGACTAATCGAAAATATACGCGTCTATCAGCTTCTTTTCTCGAAATATTTCTTATGTTTGATGAAGCACAGCACATGCGCCTGACACGTGTTCATTACTGGATCTGCCTCGTTCGGTCCAAGTTTTATGTTAATTTTGCCGATTAGGGATTGTTATGATACGGATAATAACATAAAACCATGCATCTCGCAACATATTGCAGATGTTTTGACACATTTCATACTGGTATTTAAGCGACAGATTAACTTTTTCTTAGTCTTTTTTTTTTTATTTATTCGTTTGAAATAACAGTTGCATAAAATACGAGCGCATTGAGAGACAAAATTATTAAACATAATCATTTCTTTCGGTGCAAGCATTACGCTAATAGAAAAAGGGAAAAATTTTTAGCAGAAGAAATAAAATTATTTTTATTTTTTAGTAATAGTAACTGAAAATTGTTGTCTGATAAAAAATGTACGTTAGAATTTTTCCAAAATTTGCTGCTTATTTTTCAATTTATTCAATTTTATTAATGTTTATTTAAAATATTTTCGTTTAATTTAAATGCACTTTCTGAAACTAGATAGTATATAATTAAATTTTACTGAACGATTTTAATCAATTGTATTATACAAAATGTGCTTTAGTTGACGTGAATGGAAAGATATAATCAATTGTTCCAATTTAATCTAAGTCCTATCTAAAATCAAAGTAACAAACACTGTAGTAAAACTCTATAATATCGTTAATATCTTCATATCGGAATTGAATTAATCAGCATTTTAGAAAAGTGCAGTGCGTTCAATGAGTTAATTTATTTGACAGAATAACTGTACAGTATTCGATCACTTAGTATAGAAACGTATTATTAAAAAGAAAAACATAAACTTTATGGCCAAATATTTAATTTCAAATCTCTCATTTTTTGTTCGTCAATTATTGTACTATAACATTTTTCTCGTCATTTTAACAATATTTAGTTTGGAATAAAAGATATTTCTACTTCATTCTGTAAACGAAACTCATTTTATCGATAGAAAGTTGAATTATAATTTTATCTCGTTGTATGGTCTTCCTTAAAATTTATCTGTCAAAATATTTGTTCTAAGTCTTAAAATTAGACAAAAAGTATATCATAAATTATCTCGCAGTCGTTGTTCATACATATTACGCGCTTTAAATAGTATCATGCCAGTCTGATAAAAACCTTTCAATTCTGAGATTATTTTGTTCTCAATTTCAAAAACCAATAACCTTATTTGATTATGTATTTTTTATTCTGTTGGAATTTCAGAGTCAATTAATAAGTGCACCGGTTTAACATTTCATGCTGGAATTTTCAATAAAGAACAGAAAAATGACCGAAGCTCACTTGTTCCTCAATGACAATTTAACGCTGATTCAGTTACTTCGAAAAGACCATGAAGAATTCATCTCGATTCTTCAAGTCTTCTTGATATCAAAAATTCAGATTGAAACCTTTGCAAAATTGAAGTAATACGATACAACAAAAGAAACTGCGCAATGATTTACAACTAAACTGATATTTAGCCATATTTCTGCATAAGATTTGACATTTTCATTGAATTGTATTACTTCAATTAACATTTAATATAAGCAATTTCCTCATAGACAGAACTGTTCGTTCAATTCTATTTTAAGCATATATGCTTAGATGCAATTTGCTTGCCTGTGATTCACAAGCAATTACTATTTAAAACTTTTTGAGATTGATTAATATCTTTGAGGAATAACTTTACCTAAAAAGTAGTGTTACAAAATCTTTCGAAATTCTCTTATTAACTAGAACCATTATGTTGCTTTTTAGGTATGAATGTTTGACGCAGCGCGGCAGAAAAAATTCATTTGTATAATTAAAACATAATATATGCAGGCAGCTCAACTCTGTCCAAGTCAAGTGTTTTAAATAAAACCATCAACGAAAATATATTAATTTCAAAGTACTCTGGATTCCACCAGACACTAAATTTGCCAGTAAATTTTCGAGATTATTAATATTATTATTATTAAACCTAGGTCTCACTTAAAAAATGCAAATATTTTAAGATAAATAACGGGACACGAATAAAAAAAAAGGTTTAAAAATTATCCTTCCAGTATGGAAAAAGTTTGAAATTGTAGTTCATGAATTTAAAACAAAATTATAAACACATCTGAAAATAAAAACCGTTTAACTGATAAAAATTAACATTGAAGTTATGTAAGAAAAATTACGAAATCTCAGCCAGTGATTTTCAAACACTCTGTAACTATAAACTATGTAAATGTCACTGATAATGTTCTCAAACAAATGTTTACATAAAAGTTCAATGTACGAATCGCTCTAATTGACGATGCATTTAAACATTTCAGTATATCTATATTATTCATATCTACTTTGACATCTGATTCTGATCAAAATCAGAAGATAATTAAGATAAGCTCGACAGATTTGCCGATGCCCAATCATTCTGCGCACTTACAACTACCCGGTATCGCAAAAAAAGATTTTAAACTAGATGGAAAAAGCAAACCCTACTCTAGTAACCAAAATTCGTCGCAGTCCCTTCGTTATCATAATCGTTTACCACTCATGAATCTAACAACTCATCTAAGTATAACGAATAGTCAATAAAACATTATCCATCGTAAACAATGGATTTAACTGACCTCTTACGTATTCTCACAATGCATTCTGCGGATCAACGCGGGTAATAACAAGCGAATCAATTTACTCCAAAATTGATTCGAGTCATCAAATCCACAAAAAGCCACCAGCCACTAACATCACCTTTTGATCTCGCAGCGTCTAATCAATATTACCCTAGTCATTACATCCGGCCCGAATCAACTGCAACCTAATCGCCTCCATTCATTGGTCAGTCCCTCGGTGCATCTGCTCTTCGTCCTATCTCGTCCTTAACAGCATTCCCCTTCGTGTATCTTAAAAAATCGTCTACGGCAGGCGTGTGCCACATTACCCATCTTTCGTCCTCCTTCATCTACCATCAAATTCCATATATCTCCCTCTATTCGCTTCTTCTCTCTCCTTCCACTACTACCACTACTACTTCTTCTTCTTCTTCTTCTTCCTCTTCTTCCTAGTGCGCACAGATCCTCCGCAAGTTCTCCTTCGCACCTCGCTCTCGTCTGTCCGGCGAACACATACCTTTCTCTTTTTTGCTTCAGCACAGTCGTCCAATCAGAAGTGACCGGTTGCCGAGACTGCGCACAGCGACGCCGTAACAGCGACGGCTCAGCTCATCTCAGATACACACTCCAATTCTCAGTTTGTCATAAAGTATAAGCCAGTTAACGTTGCCCGGCACGCACGTCCGCGGATGCCAGTTTTGACAGTGCGACTGTGAGATGTGATTGGTTATCGGCACGAATCGTCGAGCAAGAACCGCGATACCCGGAAACCGACTTCCGCTTAGCGACCGCCGATTTGAATCACAAATTGGTACCACCCTTCGGTGCCGAGGTCCTTCGAGGTCGCAACTATAATTGCGAGCTTTTGCTAACTTCTTCCCCCCCCCCCCCCATTCCTTCTTCCTTTCTCCAATTCTATGCGGAACACGATAAAATCGACGGACAGAATTAATCAGCAAGTAAATATGGTGCGCGGCTTTTCACAGTGGACCAAAACATTGAGCTTTCCGGCACGGATCTCGCCGCAGAAACCGACCAAAGAGGCGAAGGGGCTGTTCCAAGTCACCCTCAGCGCGAATCCAGCCAGACCCCCGAGCCCAATCAATGACAACATGGATAAAGCACACATAATTTCGGATGGAGTAAGTATTATTTTATTTTACATGATAGAGTATATAATTGTTTAACATATTTAACAATAAAAACCTTTAAGACCTGCTTTTAGTTCAATAAGAAATTTTGTAGTACATTCATAAATGTAAATTTACTACACAAATTTATGCTTTGAAAATCTTGTCTTAATCACAGCAAAATCTTAGTTTACATTTAGCTCATCAAAATTAACGTTTGTTGATGATAAATGTTATTTTTTAATCGTAAAGAAGTAAAACTTACATTAACAGTTAAAGAAAGCTGTTAAATAAATGACGTCAAGTAAAATATAGCCCTTTATGAATAAATTTCATATTCATTAAATGTCAGTATGAGTTTCTTGTCAATTTTATTAATTGATTTTTTGTATTGGGCTCTTATTCAATGTTTTGGAAATTGTAATTTCCTAGATTAATCTAAAATTATTCAGGTGGAAATCGGCAGTATTTATAACTGGTCCGATACTGACGCAGGACTGACAGCCGTATTAAGGTAAAGCACGACCCAGTACTGGTTCAAAAGTAAAATATATGACAGTCTGGTAAAATTGAAGATAAAGCGTCTTGAATTGAGGTTGGTGAAATTTTGAAATGAATGTTGTAATGACAAAGAATCAACATTGCGAGCTAAAAATGAGCCATTAGTTGCTCACCCAATCAGACTAAAGAAACGAGAAAAAACAAAGTTGAATAAAGTTTAGCAATAATCTAATTATTAATGACAGAACAAATAAAAGAAAAAAAAAACAATCATCGTGGACCAGAAATGGTATGTGATTTATAACGTACACAAAAATGAAGTGCGAGTCTCGATGATAAAAGAAATTTTCTGTGAAAACAATTATATAACTTAGTTGATACTAGAATACTGTTTACAGCACAATAGAAGAAAAAAAGAGAATTATTAATTTATAAATTAATATTTATCCAATCGTATTAATTGTTTAAAAATAATACCCTTCATATATATGCTAATTAACGAATCTAATTTAATATCTCACCTACATAATTTCAAAATTGTAGTAAAATATAATTGATTCAATAATTATATTAATTATTGACAAATAATAAAATAGAATTTTAAATATAAACGAAGTAATTGCCCCCGATAAGTAATCAACTTCAATTTTAACAATTTATTTAAAGGCAATTTTCAACAACAACGTTCTCATTTACAAATTCCCTTCAAAACGTAACGCAAATAGTGTGTGACAAGAGCTGCATTGTCGCGGGAAAAAAAGTACCGGCATATTTCTCCTGCATTTAATTTGAATCCATTCATCTCATTGTTTCAGCTAAAAAGCGTGTCACTTCGAGCATTATTCCGTAAAATTACCGTTAATAACAATAATTAAGATTATCGTCTAAATAATTTAAACATTATCCAATAACTGTCCGGATCCTCCTTTCATTAAATTCAAAGGCACAATGAAACCATATTAAATAGGTCAACGTTATCAATATAATAAAAGCAAAGAAATATAAATTTCACTTCGTCGAATCACCGTTATTTAGCATTACATATTTTAAATCAAAATAACGTTGACAAATTATCAATTTGTAATGGAATGCTAAAGTTCCGAGATAACTAGGAGCGAGATGATAAAGTTTGACGATGAACATGTATATTACATTTTACTTAAGGAAACGTCGTAACTTGTTGAACCCCCCCCCCCTACCCCTACTTTCGAAATTTTCCATCTCGATAATGACCGCGAGACAAGTGTTGTTCGGATAATAAAATTGATAATTCGTATGTTTTCGAGAATTCCGTCGGTTTTTAGCAAAC
This sequence comes from Leptoteleia sp. ZL-2020, assembly GCA_022817305.1. Classification (NCBI taxonomy): domain Eukaryota; kingdom Metazoa; phylum Arthropoda; class Insecta; order Hymenoptera; family Scelionidae; genus Leptoteleia; species Leptoteleia sp. ZL-2020. The sequence continues at coordinate 13,281 of JABFPN010000833.1, forward strand.
GAAAACGCGGTTTAACTAGCACTAAATGAGCATTAACTTTCTAAACTGAAATACGCCACGAAGCACTCAAAACGTTACGAGTGTTTTGCGCTGTTTATATCATTCCGCAGGCGACAGTTACAGTGTTATCTGTCAACCAGCAATACAGCGAAACCAGGCTTCCTTCGCAATTAATTGCACCTCGGCACCGTAAAACAATAAACCGTTAATTGAATAATAACGATACGTGCAAAATTGAATCATTTAGGTGTACTTACAACGCGTAAAAAGCCGCCTTCGTAACAGACACGCTCTACTTAAACGTTCCCCGAATCGGTATAGCTTTATCCTTAAACTCGCGAAAAAGCAAACATTTCTTGTTTTAGTTAACGAGTTTCAAGGTTGCGCGTCCGATCGGGGACATTGCGACGGTAATAATCCGCGACAATTATTCCGATTTTGCAAGCATCACGATTACCGGTACAAAGACGACTACCCCCCCCCCCCCATTATTATAAATCACTTTTATGATTCATACGTAAATGATTCACTGACTGTGGTCTAGACGCTATTCGTACGTATATGTGGTCTGTTGAAATGGCAATTACACGTACGAAAAGGTTCTTGAAATTAAATTCGTACCGTCCATAAAAGTGCTCGCGGTTAAAAGTACTGATAAGCGGTAAATAAAAATAATGGAAACGCAACGCAATCGTGCAGGAATGTCGTTCCCCCCAAAATGGGACATTTGGAAAGGCATCCTCGGTAGGCTATGAATAGTGCATAGAATCGAACCAAAGTCGCCTTATCGCTTCGTTTTTTACGTCTGAATCATCTTTGGTCAAAGAAAGTAGAATTGTTTTCACGCCGGTTCTATTTTCGAGATAAGACAGGAGATGTTTGACATCTGGGAGACACGTTTCTGGGGAGAATTTAATACTGTTTAAATGTATGTCAATAATACGATGAAGCGGCGTTTGGAATTTAAGTGCTTAGCAACAAGGAACTCAGAATTGGTCGCATCGGTAATTGTGGATTCGAATTTCTTCTTCATGAAATTCTGACATTCAGTAGAGCCATTTGTTGCAAACAATGAGTCACGAAGAGAAATAGACAAACGCTTTACAAAAGCTTATGAAAAATCGTAATAGGATACCGGACTAGATAAAGATCGGGAATTAGTAGATATGATGTGACATTTACTTTAACTACTGTTTGAAGATAATTCGAAGGTTCAACATTGGATGTTATTTTTTGAAAGTTATCGTTTTGCTTAGTAAATATACTTGCTTGTAGTAAATCTACTATATTTTAAATCAGATTCAAGATATAAAATACAACAAACAGTATTTGTGTGCATTTTTATAAATCTTAAAATTTATTAATTTAAATTTTAAATTATTTCATATTTGTGTGAAAATAACGATAAATTGAATTAATCATCAGTTTCTCAAAAATTGTATACTCAAATACAAACGCAGTATTCGTCACAGGAAAAAAATTATCAACTTGAATTTGTGCTGAAAAAAAACAATAAACCTGATTAAGTTGTGAGCAATGTCGTGAAGCATCCGTTGCATATGAATACACATGTCTATACACTGAGAGAAATTTGCTTAGTTATTGTCAAATAAGTTGGACTAAATAAATTTATAGTTGGACAAATCAAAAACTATAGTTGTGAGAACTAATTCAGTCACAACTTACTTTTTTAGTTCGTTTTTTCGACTACTTATAAAATATAGTTAGAATAACTAATATTTCTTGTGTTCAAATAAATTAAGTTGATGTAGAAATAAGACACAATCATTGTGTTCAAGATTGTCGGTATTCAATGTAACGTCTACAAACAAAGAGCCCAGAGTGATTTTTTTCGATTTTCATGGATTACTTTCGCTGATTAAATTAATTAATACAAGTATTTATTTAATGATTCCGTAAGAAAAATGTATACATTGTTATTTGAAAGTACTGAATGTTTTTGGTTAAATTGTGACAACTAAACATTAAGAACAGCAATATTCTCAAGGTAATTATTTATAATGTTTGACATAAATTAAAATTTAGTTTAATAAAATGCAATGATTCAAACAGTATTTACATCAGCTGTGATATGATAATAAACGGTAAATATAATTCAAATAAAGTTAATGAAGTGAACCCAACTAAATAATTTTTAGTTGGTAGGACTATGTTTTCCTCTGACTGAAACTAACATTTTTTTATTAGTTCAATCAACTGATGTTCAGCAATTGATATAATGTCGAAAAAATAAACTAAAGTATTTTTAGTTGGCTGCACTATATTTTTCTCTGAGTGTACACAATGAGAATGCATAATACCAAAGGTTTTTCTGGTTCAGAATGACACGCATAGTGAAGTAGCGGTAATATTTCATTCATCATCATGACACTAATTTCGCATAGAACAATTTGATCGACACAACTAATGTATTATTCTGCGGGCGACTGGCTGACCACCAATTACGCAATGTACCGCGAATTGTCTTTTCGTATTTGTCCGAGAAATCGAGTCAAGGCACATATGATGATCTTCAAGTCGACAATCGTCGAGTCACTTCCAAGGTTCCGGGACATTTTTGCATGAGAAGAAATTTCTGGTTTAAATAATATATATCCGAAACTTATATGGCTTATATTACTTTTATTTGGAAATCATAACTCAAAACGGAATTACCTTATTCGAATTAAACTAGTTCAAGTACAAAACTGGTCGTTTACTTGTTGCCTAGAATATTTAATTTCCGTAGACTTTCTCATTAAAACGTTCAACTAAAGTTTAATTTCATTGCTCTTCTTAACGACTAATGATAATAAATATAATGATACAAAAATTATAATATTTCATCACAAAACAATGATAACTAATACTTATATCCATTTTATAATATTTTCTATATTGGTGTGGAAAAATAATTATTTTTTTAATTTTATACAAAAATTTGTTCATATACACCGATTGTCATAAAAATTTGAATTATTTAATGTTAATATAGAGTAAATTATACAAATATGGAAGATTTAAATTGAATATGGTTTAAGTGCCTTCGTCAAGTCTACGATCCAGCTGAACGCACTCATTTTTCTCAATATAAAGACAATATAATAATTTATAGTGTTTATAAAGAATAAATAATCTTATGATTGAAAGAAAAATGTGTGTCCAACATGTAATACGATTCATTTATACACATTTATTTTAACGCAGGATAACCCACAATGATTACGGCCCTCGTCTCATTCCACTATTTTATTATTCATCATCTTTTAATGCGATCAGTTAAAATTAACAAGAAGAAGCGGGTCTATAGCAAACTACGCCACTCGGCCAGCGTTGAAATAGATCGAAGGGCCGTGGTTTATTGTTCAGAGCGTGGAATCGCACAATGGCCCCGGCGGAGCACTTGAAAAATGCTTCCTGTAGCACGTGGTGAGCACACGCCCCACTATTTAATCACGTTCGGCTCTAAAAAAGGATGCAACTCCGTCGTCTCGATGACGCGAGAGTCGTGGCCGAACAAAAGCGCCCGTGCCCGCAGAAAATAGCCCCTTTGGATAAACGTCGTAAATGCGCTTCCTGATTACGTCCTCGCGACGTTACGAAAAGGGTCGACGATGCGTCAACGGGCAAAAACAATGGCCGCGCGCAATCAACGGCGCGTTTCCATTTTGCGCGTTTCGATGATTAAACCCGGCGGATTTTCCTTTGTCCCTTGTCGAAGGGGGAGGCGCCCTGGAAAAAGCTCGACTGGCACGCTGATGAAAGTGAAAGAAATTAAACGCCACGCGATTCCAACTGTCGTTATTTATTTATCGCTGGTTCGGTATATCAGATAATAATCACAATTATAATGTTGCCAGGTTGGTATCATCGAGGACTCCACACGCTAAGACTCGCGCAAACTGGATCCGCGATAACCCGAGTAAAATTCAGTCGTGGGATGCCACGTTGGTGGTACGGTCCCTATATGGATATCATATATACAGCCCTACCTAGGTTTGCTATATCAGGGCCATACCAGGTCTCTATTAGGAAAACATGAGAAAGGGTATCCTCACGAGGACCTGATGGGGTTTCTATCTCGGGTTCAACCGTAGGGTGTAAAGCATGGCATCGGTATGGCCCCGATGAGGCACACCAACAATTCAGTTATCAAAATGGCATGCCACTTCGGAGCCAAATAGGAATACATTTACGATTTCGTACGTTTTTTCATGGTTAACTGACTGTATTTCGCTGCTGACACTACTTTTTATCTTAATTTAATTTCATAGTAAAGACTTCTAGAGTTTTTTTTGAAAATTAATACAAAATATCACAACTTTTGAATGTAAATAATATTGTTATTTTACCGTGTACCACGATAATTTTTTATGATATTTTTACATTAATTGTACATATAATATATCCATATGTGGCTATGGATAATAAAAGAATAACGAATAAACATCTAATTATATTGTAGAGACTTCGCTAGGCCCTGACATAGTTACCTGAATTTCATACTGGTATCCACATCGGAGTCATACACATGCCTAGTGTTACACCCATGTACAGCCCCCTATTTGGATACCCTATCCGGGCCTAACTTGAGCACACAGATGCCCTATCCGGGCCACATCTCCTCCCAGTTGCAATTTTTACTAGAGTTGTCGTTCCGGTATTTCCGATAATAATCACAATTATAATGTTGCTAAGTTGGTATCATCGACGACTCAGTACGCTCCGACTCGCGCAAACTGGATCCGCGATAACGCCAACGGCCGCTGGAGACGGCAAATACGTGTCCCTGGAAATGATCGGCAATTTGTAAAATCGACCGGTACAGTTACTCGTAGCGTTTCGCGGCGCACTTTTATAATGTCCAAAAATTAGATAAAATCATTATACCCGCTTACCGACAGCAGCATTACTGGCATTAAGGTTATGCTGTAAGCCTGCTGCCACGGAGTTAGTGTTTTTGTAAATATTATTTTAAAAATGTTGATTTAACGCGTAACGAAAGTTTTGGCACGTTCTTTAGGCATGGGAACGAAGTTACGGAACTCGTTTTTTCACCACCTCAAAAACGAGTTCCATAAATTCACTTAAAATTTATGAGAAACTTTCAGTTGCTTCAACGTTAAATAATCTCCCAAATTGAGAAAATGTGCTGAATCTAAGTATATCAATGAATTCTCGTATATTTTAATAAAAACAAAGATTACCCTAATCTAGTAATTAACGCTTACGGCATCAGGTTAATTAATCGGTAATAACAGCCGCAATATGAATCGGCTTAACCATTGCCCTAGTGAATCGAGCGGTTGTTGCAACTATGCGGGGCTCTCCGGTGTCATTGCATTGTAAAGGATCCTTCGCACAATTTAACGTTATCTTACGCGACGTTTTCCTTCTTTTACAGCAGAATTATATATATATAAAGATGGGTATTCATTTTTATGATTTCAATGCTTAAACAATCATTAATGCATTTCTCCAAATAGTATATATATTTTCATATATATATTCCACGGCGAAAAACTTTAACAAATTGTAATGCCACGTTCATATATCGGTCAATTATTCGATCTTCATTAAACTTGGTAAAAAAAAATTAGTCAACAGTATTTTTTAATTCATTTTTAAATAATTACTTGAACATTAATGTACATCTTCTAAAAGATACACTCAGAGAAAAATATAGTGCAGCCAACTAAAAATACTTTAGTTTGTTTTTTCGAAAAGTATAGTATAGCTCAGTTAATATATCTAAAAGGAAAAGTTATATCAATTTTTGAACAATAGTTGGTTGAACTAAAAAAATGTTAGTTGCAGTCAGAGAAAAACATAGTCCATCCAATTAAAAATTATTCAGTTGAGTTCAGTTCATTGACTTTATTTCAATTATATTTACAATTTATTTTCATACCACAGCTACTGTAAATACTGCTTGAATCATTGTATTTTATTAAACAAATTTTAATTTATGTCAAACTTTATAAATAATTACCTTGTGAATATTGCTGTTCTTAATGTTTAGTTGTCACAATTTAAACAAAACCATTCAGTACTTTCAAATGACAATGTATACATTTTTCTTATAACATATATCGAATATCAAAAAATACTTGTATTAATTAATTTAATCCGTGAAAGTAATCTATGAGAATCGAAAAAAGTCACTCTGGGCTGTTTGTTTGCAGACATTACATTGAATACCGACAATCTTGAACGAAATAATTGTTTTGTTTCTACGCCAACTAACACAAGTAAGAAATATTAGTTATTCTAACTATTTTTTATGAGTTGTCGAAAAAACGAACTAAAAAAGTAAGTTGTTGCTGAATTAGTTCTCACAACTATAGTTTTTAGTTGGCCGTACTAAGCAAATTTCTCTCAATATAGAAGATATACATATAATTGATGAAAAGTACCATTTTTGTTAATTTAACCATATTACACTTCAGCCATAAATACATTCTTATGTAACAAACTGAACAAAAATTACGATTATATCAGTCACATAATGATATTTGATTTACATACAATAACGACAAACAGTGAGAGGCTAGAATTTGAAATAAAGTTTGACTATTCAAAATGTCAGGTGAAACAACTAGAAATATAATAATAAAAATGATATGTAACCAGATTTTGAAAAAGGCTACAATAAAAGTCGAAACGTCAATCACTAATTAAAAGTGTTTATAATTTTGTCTGTTGTCCCAAAATTAACGTTTAACATTTATAACTACGATTATATTTCCTTTATTAATTGTATAATTATTGTTATTATCATTAAGAGAAGGTAATTAAGTTCGAGCCGGTTGTTTTATTAACTGGCAGACATTTTTCTGAACGCAGTCATTGATGTTAACGCGAAACTCGTTGACCTTTGCGAAATCATTGATAAATAGTTCGCGGTGGAAAGTTGGGGTGGCAGTTTAACGGGGAGATTTAACGATCGGCACGGCGATTTCCGCGTGTCCCGCGACAATGCGGTACTCTCTCGTGCACGCGGCCACGAGCGGCTTAGGAAGAGAGGAATGACGGGGTGAGGCGAACTTTCTTTTGCGCGTTGCGGCGCGGAGTGAGATGGAAAATAAAACGATGCGCACGACTGGCAAGGTGGAGCGCCTCGAAGTAGGCGGGACAAGACGACGCCGGAGGACGGCGGCGGAAGCGTGGGAACCAAGTGAAACAGATGGCCTCGGTCACCTCCGAGCGCGCTCGCTATCCTTCTTCGCGTATACATACAATCCGTTTGCACGTTGCTAAAGTACGACTTATTACGACACGATACGTCGTTCATGACACATATGCCGCTGATAACGATGACGCAACTGACAATTAGGCTCGAGTAATTGTACCGATCTTTCTTCCTTCTTTTTTCCTTTTCCTTTTTCCTTTTCTTTATTTTTCACGAAGAACCGAGACCAGCTGATCGAGTTTAATGGGTATTCGGCTCGGGGAAGTAAACGCCGGCAATGCGTACTTTTCATTGTAGAGCTTTTTATATTTAATCGGTGAAATGGACCTAGTGGATATTTAGACAATAATTTTTCTTCTTTCTTTTTTAAATTATCTGCCATGTACGCATAAACGGCGGCGGATGTTAGTATAATCCAAAGAAGAAAGTGATGTTGCAAAATTCAACATTAATATGTAACAGAAAGTGGAATAAATGAATCGGTCACGTTCGTTAGTTTTTCAATTACAAAATAATGAAATCCTGTGTACGCACGAGATATTTTTTCTTTCTTCGCCACGGCATCGGCGGCGATTCAGGATCCTTGCAGGGAAACGGAAAGCCTTCGTGAAATTGATGTATGTAAATTATGATTGCCTGCATTTGGATTTAACGAAAATTAATGACGTTCCGGACCATCGCCACAATGGTTGAATAATTTATGATATTCTTAATTTAATATACAAACAGGAATAGGGGTCGATTAAAAAGTCATTGTCATACAAGTTTTTCTCAATCTCAAGAAAATAACCTCTTATTTGTTCACTTTTTGTAGTACAATACAATTTAGGTAACGAAACTAACTTTTCTTTCGTTACAATAACCAAAAAAGATATTTGTTCCGACCTTCGACCGAACGACGTGTCAAAGGTACTTCTCAAAATGTTCTCATCCATACCCTATTACTTTGCCGCGGGCATAAAAACTAATTATCCATTAAATGTTGTATTTAAGATTAATCTACCGCATGCACTGTAACGTAACGTAATACTCATGTGTCAATAAAAAGATGTAATCATACATCGAGGCACTTATATGTGGTGCACATTAATCTAATATTTCAAAAGCCTGACAGAGCCAGTGCGAGCTTTAATTTGAATTCACATAATCGCCGATTAATCCATTGGCTGTCATTTTGAAATCATCAGATCGACGTTGAACTTTTACGGAACATTTTCCCAGCGGCGACAGCGTATCAAAGGCGAGCCGTTACCTTCCATTACGTACGACCTTTCGCCGAGTAAAATGGGCATTATGCTCGCTTGTCGAGGCCGAACGAGCGACGACTGATTCGCGCGAATCGAATGATCGGATTGCCCAGCCTAGCATTCCACTGGTGATAATCTAACCGAGTTAAAGCAGTCGTAAATATTGCACGCGGGATAGTCGCCTGCGTATATCAAGAGATGCTTCAAATCGCTCCAATCTCTCGTGCGTATCACCTCCTATGACGGTTCAAACCCACCCCCCTCCCCCAACTTTAACGACATCCGGTCTGAATTACCACGCATTCCTTGACTTATTCTTTGTCTCTTGCTCGTTGCTTCGACTCTCGCGTGGAACAAAATACACCAATTTGTAATAAAAATTTTATCAATTTCCCTAGTAAAAATGAAATATATATGGTCCATATATGGTTAATGTATGGCAATAATTGACTTCCATGTAAGGGAATTATTAAATGCACTGAATGAATATATCGGTAATTTTTGTCTAACATTTTATCTATAAATAATGAATTATGATTATACTGGCCAGTATTTTCAGTTTCTTTTCATGAAAAGAAGGCCACCTATCCAGTACCTTTTTTGGACTGACAATGTAAAGCTTGTAAGGATCGCGATTTCTTCGAAATTTCACGTTTGGTTTATGTGAGGAGCGTAGCGATTGATCTATGCAAAATATTGCATGCGAATAATTCGCATTCCGCCTCTCGTTTCTCCGCACACATACGAATTGATAATGCTTATCTGTTCTCAAAATAGTTAAGTTTAAATTGTCACAAACAACCGGGACAGATACAATGGCGCGTCAGTTCCAACGGAACCGGCTTCCGATAACGATATAAGTTTTGTCGTTATTCGACACCGGAGGAAGATTTATAAGTTTGTTCAGCTTTCAGGAAATATGTGGGAAAGAAATTGTGTGAAAGGAACTGGTCTAATTTTGTTTTGTACACAAGGACAAAAACATTTTTTGCCTCAACTGAGCAATATAAATGTTTTGTAATCAAATCAAAACATATCAACTAAAAAAAGAAAGTAAATCAAATTTTTTGCATACCGTAATATAAATGTTATATTACCTTAATAATTGGTTATGCTAACTTTTGATCCGTATACATAATTGACAATTGTTTGTTGTAAATAAAGAATAAAAAAATCGACTTGTATTGTTTGGGAGTAAAAGTAGTTAACATTAGAAAAGTATGTATATAATAAATGATTGTATATTAAAATTTCCTAATTTGTAATCTTGATAAATTATAACTTACATTTATGTTTTTACCAGTATTAAATGTCATACAAATGAGGCAATTATTACTATAAAAAATTTCTTCAATTCAATGAAATACATGCTGCTTCGAATGAGAACAATTAATGAGTGCCGAAGATATAAATTTGTCATTTGCCAAAACCTTGGGGGAGTGTCCTTAGTGTATGGCATGTCGCGCGACACCGCGTAAGCGGTGACAAAAAAGTTAGCTAATTTAAAAGTGAATTTGCACCGCCCTAGTTGCTTCCCATGCAGGCCAGTCACCTAAGTCGCACCAGTAGCAATCGGTCGCCGGAAGCGACTGCGCTCAGCTCACGCGACCTCGGCATTCCTCGCGATTCCTGCGCAATCCTGAACCAAATATCACCGTAATGGCACACGCATGCTTTGCGCGCAAAATTATGTTACGTGCTCGCAGAACCCTCCGCAAAAATATGCCGCAGAAAAACTTGTCGACGCCGGAGCATTTAAAGCCATTTCTCGTTGGTTGTGTTATGCAAATTGTTTGCACATTTCTAATTTACGAGTTGCGTTCAATTGAAAGAAAAAAAAGCTATACCACGGGACGGACGAACACTCTTTTTAACGCCACAATTGTTACTTTAACGGTTACTTAAATTTATTGCCGGCGTACCATTAACTTAATAAAGAAAATTGTCAATGTTATTTAATGATCTGAAAAAGCTTTATTTATAAATAAACTGATGGTTACGACGAGAGAGATTTATTAGCAATTGCTAATTATATTTTACAATACAATATCACCCTTCTTTAATTGTAATTTTCTCCCTGAAAAATTATTCAAAGTTGAAGATCTAAATTAACGAAACTGTGTGAAATTTTGAATTCTTCGAGATTCATTGTACACTTTATTCGAGGAATAAGGAAAAGGAGCGTTTCCACCCTTTAAATGCAATGTGAGGTACTTTTTGTTTTATTTGCGGACAACTTAAAATTTCGTCCCTTTTAAAGGCCGACATTACTATAAATGGGATAATAATGCGTCTTCTGTTGCAAGAAAAATTTCCGCAACAACTTAATGACACATTTCGGCAAATAATATGGAAGGCAATTCGATTTCCGTTTCCCATAACAAAAATGCAAGCAGCGCTATGAGTTTATTCGTATACATTTCGCGACAGGATTTACGAGGTTTGAATTCGATGCCAAAGGCACCTGAACGACAGGAAGTTTTCCTTTCGTACTCGATGCCACTCAACTTTTCTCTCGTCCCGTTCGACGCTCTCTTTCTCACCCCCCCCCCCCCCGTCATTTCTCGCCAATTCGATTCGCATTTCTTTTGGTCGGACTGGACGTGATTACACGGCCATGACGGTATTGCCCGTTCTTCTTTATTTCGCGGAATGTCCATTCTTCATACTTATATTGTTGTCCCCATATTCATGTGCATACACTTAGAAAAATTACATAATAAAACTAATTATATTATTAATAACCGCACTCAGAGAAAATTTGGTGCAGCCTACTAAAAATACTGTAGTCTATTTTTTCGACAAATATAGTATAGCTCAGTTAATATATCTAATAAGAAGATTTCTGAACAACAGAAATTAAATCCCTGCGGGCTACCAATATATTATATTTTTAAGGGGAGTAAAATACATTTTTATCGACAGTCTTGAACGTAATGATTGTGTTTTGTTTCTACGTCAATTAAATAATTTATTTGAATACAAATAAGAGATAGTTATTCCGAATAAATTACATGATATAGTTTTTGATTTGTCCAACTAAAAATTTATTTAGCCAACTTATTAAAGAATAATTTAGAGTTTTTAGTTGGGCGTACTCAGCAAATTTCTCTCAGTGCTGCGGACAGGTGTGTACTTATGATAGAATTTATTAATAAATATAGTTAAAATTATCATATATGTAGTATAATTTATATTATTTAATAAATTCTATCATATGTGCACACCCGTTTCCAAGTTACTATAGAATTTTTCTCGGTGTAATTTTTACTATCAATTATAAATATCGTGTTCGAGTAATATTATTATGTTGACGCAGAACTGTTTTCTTTGTTCGCGTTTAATACGGTTAAAAAAAGATAAGTTAAAATTTTCATGTATGACTTTCCGGGAAGATTTTTTCTTCTCTCTTTTCGAAGAAGCCAATGATTTGCATCTATCCTCGTGTTTGGCATTTATTAATGTCGTTATTTGGACACTTTGAAGCACTTTCGGTATCTCTTTGTATTTCTATATTATTTGCTTAGATGTTTATTTATTCATTTATTTTTATTTACACTTCCAAAGTTATTTAAATACACTTCGAAAGTAACAATTTTTGCATTAAAATTAGCGTTAAAACTTATGGTAACAGGAAAAAAAAAGGAAAGCAATATGCTTAGTTCAAATTTCTAAACTCTCCAATAATTTATCTGTTGATTCCTCAGATGTTACTGTAATTTTTAGGTGTTTCATTCTCGTCAAAAACGCGCGTACGTTTCGATTGGAATCAAATTATTGAATTATTCAATCGAAGCCACGGTCGTGCTGTTGGATTAAAAACTCTCGTTTTTTCTCAACGTTTCACGAATACTTCAAACGAGTTTGGGAGTTCGTAAATTCGACTATCTATAAAAATCGAGTTATTTTATTGGAATGTCAAAAATTATAAACTTAATTGTAAATTATTACAATTGGGAACCATTTTTCGGATTCCACTTTTTTTATTATTTCATCCTTTTTTATACTCGCTAACTAATATTTAATCGCTAACACAAACAATTAGTTTGAAATGGGAGAGAAACAGAATAAAGGGAATAAACCGAGCATATTAATAACGGTAATGACAGGATGCATCGGAACGAAGAAAGAAAAAAAAAGTGAAAAGAACAGAGGGAAGATGCACGCGTCGAAACAAGACCCATGATCCTGTTGACGATTCACCATAAGCTTGAAATAAGTGGAACGCAAATGTCCGTTATTTCCTGCAAACGGTCTTTTCTTTCTCCGTATCTAAACCTTTTATTGCTTGAAATGAAAAAGAATCGCTTTTAATCACAAAACCAAATTCAACCTGTATATATATAATTAAATGGAATTAGTAAAAAGATTTTATTAATCTAATGAATTATTTTATTCAGAATTAGAATAATAACCGCGCGTAACATATTTTACTTTTTAAATATTTTAAGCCAAACTTTCGATTGACATTCAAAATTTCTTTCCTCTATACTTGAATTTTTTTGTTAATGAAAACCTGTTGATAAATCACTAAAATATATATGACTACATTTTCAAACAAAAAAAAATTATAATTTCCAATGTACAATTCTCGTTAAATCAACTATACATAGTGGAGTGTATAAATGTTCTTTCTCTTTATATTAAATTAATTATTTTAATTGAAATGAATAAATGAAGTACGGCTATATAAATTTGTCCACAATTGTATTACACTTAATAGTTGCTGTAACCACATATTTATAATGTGCATCGAACATGTAATTGGAAATGAATTAAGTATTGAAATCATTTAATCGTTGTAATGGAAAAAAAGGAAAAGAAAACTATTATCGGAATATCGCATATAAAGGCGATCTGTTCTATGCGACTGCACTCTGTCAGCCATAAATTGTGCTTCGTTTTGTGCGTCTTCCTGCGACGAACATCGTGTTAGGTTCCTCGACCTTGCTGGTTATGCAGGTTTCGACGTGCAAGCAAACGGACCAGGTATATTAATTATATATATATAGTTATACTGTTGAATTGAAATATATATTATAAATACAAAGAGGGCATCTCTTGCTTGCAAAAATTATCCTGTTACTCATTAAATTATAATTAGATCATATGTCTATCTGTCGTAAACGCACTTTAATAACAGTTACAATTTATTTGCAGTTTCTAATTAACACGAAAATGTCAGTTAATCTTTCTGTCAAAAGATTATTCCATTGTATGACAAAGGTTTTAAAAAAAATCCAAAATGTTTTTAATATTTGGATGTTGATTTAAATTCAATTAATAATACAAATAAACGCAAGAAGTATCAATTAAAAAAAAAGGAACAATTTATTGAATTCCAACAAAAAAAGAAACCTGTTTTTGATTGATTTTTTATTACTGTTATGTAAGCAGTGAATGAGGTGTCAATTATTTATTTAAAATCATCTAAAGTAACGCCATTTACGTAACATTAATTGATTATTACTATAGAATCAATATCAAAGATGAGACAGCAGAAGTTATTTGAAAATCACCATAACATTGATTTAATTAGCTAAATTGGTTCAGCGACCATTCAAGGCAATTCCCTAAAAAGTGTATCGGCTAAAATTCCCAGACTGATTATTTCATTCATAAGTTCGAGAAATATCGTGAAACCAGATAACCTTGTGGAAGAAATACCTGAGCCCAAGCTCACGCGCGCCCGTTGATATCATTCATAAATTCATAAAATTTGTCTTTACCATAAAACCAAGAAGGCTCGAGCCTTCTCTACATGTTTCACGTCAGTGTACCACCTTTTTTCCTTAAATACCTTCTCTTCCTCGTCCCGTCCAATACGTGCCGCCCACGTAGCTCTCGGCAAGAGATCGTAACCTCCTGCATCGCTCGCGGAATATCAAAGTGCTATTTACGGAGTCAAAATGAGCCGCACCGTTACAAAAAAAAATGGAGTGGTACTTCTACGTAGAGAGCTTGCCAAACATAACTCACTCGTCACTCTCGATAATCAATTACCACTCTGATGGAATGATTCTTGTACAAATTATCAGCATTTTTTTGTAAAGTGAAAATAGATACTGAAAATATTGTCCAATTTACAAAATAACTTTTAGTTGATAATTTGATACTTATTTCGAATACTATTTTGAATTCAACAATTGATAGTCCTTCTTTGTACTGGGCTATCCTATAAAATAAAAATATCTGATAAAAACAAGTAATTTTACAATTATAATATTTAAAATCATGCGTATACTGAGAAAAATTAATCAGTAATTAGATTAATTAAGTATTACTAATTTGGATTAGATAAATTTGTATGGCTGATTCAGCCATACAGTTTATGTAAATTGAATCAACTAGCTAGGCTAGTTTTCATAAATTCGACTCACATAAATTTGTTTGAGTACGATAATTATAATTTCTACTTATCCCAATAATGGCCAAACAATATATCTACCTTAAATAGAAATTTAGTAGTGCACTTAATATTTTTTCCGCGTGGAAAATTTATAGTACATGCAAACAACTTTTTTTTCTGACACTAATAACTATTCCATTGAAATCAACTGAGAGCTGAGACATGTTATTATGCTAAACCAACAAGTTTGTTTCTTTGTCAAGGCTTATCCCTTGGATACAGCAGGATATGCATTATAACATTTCCGAGACTACGAAAATTAAACATAACGATACAAGTGTAGACATATCCTGCCACGTTTTGACTCGAACAAAGTTGCCAATTAATAACATACTTAAGTTCATAATTGTCACCGAAAAAAGTTGTCATCGCACAACAAAATCTATTTTCATTATAAAATTTGCTACGTTTATACCCAAATTATACCTCTCTTTATGGATTTTGTAAATAAGATGTATTTCCATCTGTCATTTACTTAATACGTAAATTACTTTGAAGTTGTTTGCACAATGATTAAAAGATATTTTAATTATGCATCTTTAAAGCATTCGTCATAGTCTTGTACTCAAATCTGTTCCTATGCGTAACAATAATAAGTAAAAATTCTCACAGTTGACCATAGTTATTCCGAAAACGTTCAAACCCGAAGTAGAAAGTAATGCGACACAATTAAAAAGTACTTTTAATTGCGGTAATTTTAAAACAAAAAGTCACTTTCTAGCTTCCCTCGGTACCGCATAACGGCGGCTTTCGATCCGGCCAAAAAACGAATCCTGTTCCTAACAGGAACTACGTTGGACTTCTAATTAAACGCCACTGACTTTGGCCAAATATGGATTACTCTCACGCATTTCTCACAAGACAACTGCCTTCTTACATAAATAAATTGTGCACATTACGTAATTAAAATAGACGAAGAATACGCGCGACCTCGAAATTCCTTACTTTGTATCTTGCAAATATATCAACATCAGACCATTATTACTACTCCTTCGCACTGAGAAAAAAGTTGGGATAAAAATTATTATACTAAATGTAAAAATGGGGACAAATTACAATTCTTGTGATATTTAAAATACAATTTAAAAGATATTTTCAGTATTGTACAAGTTGTTATGGTACAGTATAATAAAAATATTCATTTTTCTTATAACCTCTTTTAAACTGTGTATTAACTAAGACAAGAAGATGTCATTTGTCCCTCTTTTTACATTTAGTATAATAATTTTTATCCCAATTTTTTTCTCAGTGCATTCAACGATTATTAAGAAGAAGTCTTAATATTTCATTAGTTATTACCAATTAAAATTTATTATTATTTACCTTACTTTAATTATACATTTTTAATTAGATGTAATAAGTTTAATGTTAATTAAACTTTAACTTGATATTTTTTAATTAAACAAATTATGAAAGTGAAACCGAATAATTACAAAGTTGGCAGCAATTGTAATTGATTGGTCAAACTTTCTTCTTATTTTTTGCAAAGCTTCTTTGCAAACGTTATGATTTTGAACACGATGCTTGGCATAACAGTAGTTACAATTCTACTTTTCTCACAACAATTTGGAAAATGACAAGACGTGCTCGCGAAGGGAGCATTAGGTTCATCGTGCTTCGCGAGCAGCTAACGGTTCGCAACGCTGCCTATAAGTTAGTAGGTGTTAATTAAGAAGCCAACTTTGAGCTAATCACAATGTAATTTTTGTTGCAGAGTTACCTAGATCAAGAGTCAAAGGCTGTAATGGGATCCATTGTCTATTGCATTCACCACAAGGACGGTTGCAAGTGGTCGGACGAGCTTAGGAAATTAAAAGTATGTTCGCAACTTTAATTAGGCTACGCAAATACAATTGAGTCGTTTACCATGAGTACGCTTGTAACATTTCACAAATATATTAAACAATAAAATTTACTAGACATATTAAATAATAAAATTTACACTGAGAAAAAAAATATGTCACAAATTACTATTTTGTGTATCAATTTGACGATATATTGGAAAAGTAATTATTTCTACTGTTAATAATAGTAAAATTTAAAAGTCATGTAGTAAATATTAATACAAAAGTACTACAAATTGCTTCGATAATTTATAATTTTTACTATTTTTAATAGAAAAATTTTTTACTCATTAGAGATATCCTCAAATAAATATAAATTGTTTTCAATTTTACTATTAATTTTTTCTCAGAGTAAATTAAAAAATATTTCTCGTTACGATTTTGTGGAAAAGAACTACAATATGCTATATCAAATTGCTATGCTACACTGAAAAAATTGCAATTGGATTTCCATTTATCACAAATAGAATTATTCTTACTTTATGAATTTTTAAAAGTATTAAATAGACAATCTATTAAACATAAGATTCTATTATTCTTAATATTCATTACTGAAGAGCATTATTTAAAAAATATTCGAAATTTTATAATCCAATGATTTTACTGAATGGTATTTCATTTGAAATTATTTGACTTCACTGATTTCATTTAGCAAGGATCTTGTTAGCACTTCCAGCCAGTTATTTAAAGGCGACTTCTAAACATAATAAATCTGGCTGTTTTAGGCACATCTGAACACATGCAAGCACGATGCGATGCAATGCAGCAATAACTGCGGTGCGATGATCCCACGAGTACTCATGGAAGATCACTTAAAATACACATGTTCCCATAGAAGGGCGAGATGCGACTTCTGTGCCAAAGAATTTACGGGTCAAACTCTAGAGGTACTTAAATTATATAAATACTATTTCAAATAACTAAATGTCTCAACAGAAAATAATCATAATTCACTGATTCATATATCCTTAATTTATCTCTATTAATTTTTATAAATTAAACTACATAAAATACGTCAAAGACTAAAAAAAATTGATATTTAAATATTCATATTACCTTAAACACAATATAATCGCAATAAATTATACCTTAAAAACTCACAATGTATATAAAATATTTACCGCACACTTCCACCGAATAACAAGGAAACACTCGTTAATACCTATAAATAATTTAGGCCATAACTGGAACTTTACCGACGTAAATATTTCCAGCGTAAAATAGAATTATCATCGACGCGTCAAAAGTAAAATCGTACCACCCATAAATATTTTGTCTCAAATAAAATCAAACAGTAAATTCTTTTTTGTTAGTTTCATTGGCGTAATAAGTATAACAGCATTATTCCAAATAAATCTAAAGTATACACGGAGAACGAATCGTTTCTCTAAAATTAGAATATCGGTCATAAAGAGATTTTTATTCTTTCTTTTAAATCCATTCAAACGGTCGAAACAGTTGCTTCAAATATTTCGTCAGTTTTCATTGTGCGATTATAAAAATGTTGACTTAAGTAGACGATTTTGGGAGCGAAACGATCACAATCGAATTCATTAAATGGGTTCGGGTTCTTTCTCAAGAAGCCATAAAATAGAGCCATCATCAAACGCCCCTTCGAAATCGGACGTGAAAAGTCAAATGGGACGTTCGGAAGCGAGCGGAAAAGTCATGATTCGATTTGAGTGGGAGCATCGATGCAACCTTGTTAAAAGAATCTAACTGGGATCCTATGTAGGGGTAATTGTTCGGAAGATTAATTAATTTTTCTGTTATATTTTTCTCAGTGTAGCTGTTTTCCGGTGCCAAACTCCTATGTAGGATCCCAGATAGATTTTTTTAACAGGGAAAGGAGCACGCGCGGCTAAATGAAAAATTTGCGCCTTCTTACAGAATCACAGCGGGACGTGCGAATACGAGCCGCTCTACTGCGAGAACAAATGCGGCATGAAGGTGCAAAGGCGGCATATGGCTCAGCACAAAGGGGGCGAGTGCGCCAAAAGACTGGTGGCCTGTCGTTACTGCAACAAAGAATTCGTTTTCGACACGCTGGGCGCCCACCACGCCAAATGCGGACGGTTCCCGGTGGCGTGTCCACATCGCTGCGAGACCGCCGTCCTCCCTCGCGAGGACCTCGAAATCCACCTAAAAGACCACTGCACAACGCATCTGCTGTCGTGCACCTTCAAGGACGCGGGATGCCGCTTCAAGGTGAATATTGCATTAACAAATGAAATATTTTTCTACCGAAAACGACTGATGGTACAAAAATCTATCATTTTAATATATTTCAAAAGTTCAATAGACTTATGTTATAAAATAAATTGCAATATGATATATTTGTTAAAGTACAATTAATACATAATATTTATAATTAAATTACATAATTATATTATTTCAATAAATTAATATATTTCGAAGAATTAATGTTGCGCGAACATAAAACAAAACTAAAAAAATATATCTTTATCTCATTAGAGATACTTAACAATAAAATATTTTAATTTGTTTAACAATGAATAAACATTTTGAAATCATTGAGTAAAATTAATCGCAAAATACGCAAGTTACGCTTTCTCGAGAAGTACAGTTTTTGCACTTGCTTTTTAGACATACGGGAGCATTTGCAATTATCAATGCATTATAGTGAAAAAAATTAAATAATAAAAACTACTATATTTTCTGCTATTCTGAGGCTCTATGTGTCAATGTTAAGAATATTATCAAAAAGTCTGGTAAACAATGTTACTTTTTCAAGTACTAAGTATTAGAACTCTGGTACTTTTTATTAAATTGCCGAGTATACAGTTTTATACAGGAACACAGAATCATCAGGATTACTCTAATACTTTTCTCAGTGTACTTTAGCCGCCAAACGTTTATTGCGTGCCATACTAAGTAAAAAAATTAACCAAATACTCCCAACAAACTAATTTAATGATAATTCGAGGTACATCAAGCTGGCTCAACCATGTCAGCTCAATCAAAAAATATAGAAAATAATTAAGTACTAATTATTTACTAATTAATTACTAAAAAAAAAAAATTTACAATAGCCGTTTCTTAGAAACAAGTATAAAAATTTATTTTTTTAAATTAATACAAAATAACCTTTAATTATACAATATAAATATTGATTTGACTTGAGGAAATCAAAAAACACGAGATAAGAAAAATGAGAAAATTGAAATGATTTTAACAAAATAAATAGCGTGTACAAAAATATTTTGATATATTGATAAACATTACGGTAATTTTTATTATAATAAAAGTGTAAATTATCATATTGTACAAAAATGTACTAGTAGTCCTAGGGTGTCAAATAAAAATAAACAAAACCATAAGTGATACATGAAAAACATTTTTTTCATTTATAGTACTACAAAATTGAATAAATGTCATGAAATTTCATTTCATTTTAATTCATAATATGGAAGTTATAAATCATTAAAAATTGAAATGGTGCAAAAATGTACCATCCGTCGTTCCCGTGTTAAAAGATTACGGCCATGGTAATACTTTCAGTTGTATTTGTATTAGGAAAAAACAAATATCTTTAAAAGCGAACTTTTCCTGTAAAAGACAAGAAAGAATGTCAAATAATAAGGAAATTATTAAAGAAGGTATTTAAATGTCTTACGAAATGTTTTCTACTTTTAAAGAATAATTTTACTTCTAATAATTTGAGTAAATAGTTCTGGAATGTTTACGACACAATTGTATTCTGATCATGATAAAAGTAAAAATAAATCCTCTTATTTTTTTTACTTTAAATAACGCACTCGTTTCTTTTCAATCTTATAAAGTTTTTTTGCAATATATTTTTATTTCTCAATATACATAATACCATCTTATTTTAAAAATCCATTTAAAATGCTTTTCCGTCTAAAATTGAATAAAATGTTCATGCAATTACTGTAGAAATTATGAAAAACAGTTTTATAATACTATCACATGAATACATATTTTTTTACATATGACATTAACGACAATAAAATTCATACTTTGTATACAAATATGAACGTGTTAAACATTAAATATAATTATCATTTCGACTTCTGACACAAAACTATAAACGGTTGAGATTCTAAACCCTGGAATTATTTTCAATGGAATCATAAACATTCCAAAAAAGTCAGACTTGTGCACCTGGCTTTACCTGACCAGGTATTAAAGTGAAACATGGACCAGATAAAAAGGCACGGACTCTTACTCTGGTTTTCTTTGAGCTCATTTAAACTTGATTAATAGTTTTACATTTCAATCAATTATTTACGAAATTATTATTTATTTACAGGGTAATCGATTTTCTTTGGATAAACATTTGGAGGACAATGCGAAATTACATTTAAGTCTGATGTGCAGCGTAGTAACGAAACAGCAGCACCAGATAACTAGTTTAAAATCAGCAATTAGCAAATTGTCTCTCAACTATACCGGCACATTAATTTGGAAGATTACTGATTACAATGCAAAAATGTTAGAAGCCAAATCTAAAGAGGGAATGGAACTCATCAGTCCACCATTTTACACTAGTCAATATGGATATAAATTACAGGTAACACAATGTATAATTTGAAATAATCTTAAAAATAAAAAATGAATAGCTGGAAAATTTATTTTTAATTTGAATAAATATAAGCAATGTGGAGATATTTAGGCCGGGGCTTGTACTTGAAGTTGGTAACAAAGCGTTCAAAAAACTACTCCAGTTCTCACTTACAAACTACTTTCTTTGTCGTTTACATTATTATATTAATGCAAGTGACAAAGTAGTTTTTTGAATGCCTTATTACCAACTTCAAGTGCAAGCCGCGGCCTAAATATCTCCACACTGAATATAAGACCCCATTTTAGAAAATGTTTCTTAGTTTTTGTAAAAAGTTAAATATTTGACTTGGATTTCCTTTCACATTCAACCATTTAATTATAAATAAATGATCAGAAACAAATGGCAATTAAGCTAAGAAATAATACATTTTTATTATTTTTAGGCTTCGATATTCTTAAATGGAAACGGCACTGGAGAAAACAGCCACATTTCCATTTACATTAAGATTCTTCCTGGAGAGTATGATGCACTTTTGCGTTGGCCATTTTCTCACAGCGTGTCTTTCACAATGTTCGATCAGACTGCAATAGCCGAAAAGGCCTGTAATATAGTTGAGAGTTTCATCCCTGATCCAACGTGGAAAAATTTCCAAAGACCCAGCCGAGAACCCGATTCCTTGGGATTTGGTTTTCCAAGATTCGTCTCCCACGAAATGGTCAAGAAACGCCACTTCGTGAAGGATGACACAATGTTTATACGAGTCAAAGTCGATCCAAGCAAAATTGTTGCCGTTTAGTTCCAATTTTTTTTTTTCATATATGCCTTTAAAAATGATTCTAAAACGACACGTCTTTCAAGATATCTATTTAATTATAATCAGTGGCGTACAATCGACGTGGTTTTTTATTTAGAAAATGTTCAATTTGAATTAGATAATTTTTGATACACTGAAAGATATAATTAATAATTAATTAAACTGAAAAATCAGTTAGATGTATAAAGTAATTAATTTTTCAGTTAATTTTAATCATTGTTCAGTTCAAACAACATCATCAGTTGATTGGGATATCAATCGAAATAAACGAATAATTAGTAGTGGGCACATTTTTCTCTCAGTGTAGATCTCAAAAAAAATGTTAGACAACTTTGTGAATAATAAGCAATTAACTGAAAAATGTATAATTACATAAATACTGTTTATTACCTCATAGAAATGAAGTTCGAAAAAATTGTACAATTAAACTTTAAAGATCAAAATTATGAAGGGAAATATTTTGTAATATAAGATGTAAATAAAGTACGACGAGCAAAATTATAAGGAATATTTAGATAACACATGGGTGACAATAATGTAACTTTTACTCAAACTTGCACCATGTTATCTTGTATATATAAATAAAGTATTATATAATAGAGAGCAAATGTGATTATTATACTAGTGACTGATTGAAACACACAATTTTAATCATAAGAAAATATTAATTAAAGATAAATTAAATAAATGATTCCTAAACTGTATTTTCTTATTTACCCCCATTCTTTAACATAAACAAAAGATACAATCTTATGATTTATCTAATCAAATATATCAGGCAATATGTTTTAAATAACAAATTTTATAATATAAATATGTTTCAAACAAAACTTTTCTGTAATGCATAATCAGTAATTTTTCTATGTATTATATTTATAGATAAGATTTATAAACTTTTACGAAAGCAAAAGGATAGTTTTATGAATATTTTATAAACGCGTTGTTACCAGCCGGCGTGAAAATAATTTTTTGTTCATCATGCATGAAAAATGACCTTTCTCGTGCCTCTGTTGCGGACGCAAAGTGTCAGCGAGCGGCTAATTGATCTTTGCTCCTGCTTTCTAAAAACAATCAGTCGCCTTTTATAATATTTTTTAAATCTTTTAAAAAATCTTTAGTTACCCTATCGGATAACCTAGATTTTGCACTCAAAGGATCACTTTTCTTACAAGATGAACAAAAAATTATGTTTGTATGTCGGACGCAAAAACAATTGACACTAGGTGTGTTTCGGTTGCGCCTCAATAAACCTCGTCGCAATTGTTTACTTTGCACCCTACATACGAAAATAACTAGTTTGTAACGAGTGCACGGAAACTGCCCTGTTTCCATCTTGTTTAGAAAACGAAAAATGGCTGATTATATACGAGGATGGAAACTCTCCGCCGTAGGACTGAAACTTGCTAGTTTCGGTCCGCGTCTAAAAACAGTTTAATTCCTTTTTCTAAACAGAACAAAAACAGAGCACTCACCTTACACTTGTTACAAATAGTTTTTGTAACCCGTGCACAGAAACTGGCTTATTTTCGTCCTGTTTAGAAGACGAAAACCAGCTAATTATAGACGAGTACGGAAACTTGTTAGTTACCAAGGAGACGTGGACGGGAACTAGTTTTCCGCCCTAGAGCGGAAACTAGAAAATTTTCGTCCGCGTCTCCTTGGAAATAGCTGATTTCCAAACAGAACGGAAATAGTGCACTCTCCTTACACTTCTCGCGCGGCCAACTTCACACTCGTCTATAATAGCTGTTACTCTGTCCTTGGTGCATAATATACTATACTATCTCACGAATCTTTTCGTTCTGTGTAATGTCGAATCAATAAAAATTTTCTAGACTAAAGTAATCAATTAAAATTATCAATTTTTTTTATTTTAGAAGTAATAGAATTAAATAAATATGTACAAATATGTTCCCTAGTAAAAATCAAACATATATGGTCATATATGGATTAAGAAAAAACATATATGGTCATATATGGATTAAGAAAAACATATATGTTCATATATGGATTACGAAAAAAACATATATGTTCATATATGGATTAAGAAAAAACATATATGTTCATATATGGATTACGAAAAAAAAATTTTTCTT
>JABFPN010000834.1:0-37421 GCA_022817305.1 Leptoteleia sp. ZL-2020
GATCGTAAAACCCCCCCCCGTCGATCCCCCTTCCAACACCCCCCCCCCCCGGTACGGCCGATGTTCCCCCTTGCGCGCGAAGCGACACGGCTAGTTGGGCATTAAAGTTTGGTATGCCGCCAGGGTGGCCCCGGGTAAAGGGGCACTTCTCGGGGTCGGGAACACGTGCGGATCAAAATGCGAGCGAGGGGTCGGGGGCCGCGCCGTCCGAGCCTGGTTACCCAGGCTCGTTAAATCAGACACGGGCATCGACCGTATTTTCGGCGCAATCGATAGAGCGTGGAATGCCTAGCATAGCTCGACTTTCGCTTCGCAAAATTGTTCCGACGCCTATGCCGCTCGTACGACCGATCGCCCGTCGCGCCGGCCTCTTTCGACCAGATCAACACGGACTGACGCGCGATCATTTTTTCTTTTTGTTATCACTATACGCGAACTTGCAGTATCCACGGTTAAGGGACGTTTGTTGTTCGGCGGAGGAAAACGGTGATTAATTTAATTTTATTAAGTAACTTTTTTAACATTAGGACTCTCGGCATTTTGACCCTCCCTAGACTGAGAAAAAAGTTGGGATACAAATTATTATACTGTATCTAAAAATGACATTTGCTTGTCTTAGTTAATATACAGTTTAAAAGAGGTTGAATCAGCCATACAAATTTATCTAATCGTCAACATAGTGAAATCCAAGTAGTTTTCGTTGACATATTGAGGTTATGTTCAATCCCCATAAGATGAGTATATGGTTGAATCAGCAATACAGTTTATGTAACGTTTAAATATCCATTTTAGTCGATTTAATATCTAGGTCCTTCTGCAAATAGAATAAATTCTTACTAAATTAGTTCAAAATTGCTAGATAAACTCATTTATCTACCAAAGGGAATACTTTTTTTCCGTGTAGGACTCCCGGCATTTTTGACCCCTCCTACACTGTGAAAAAAGTTAGGATAACAATTATTATACTGTATCTAAAAATGGGGACAAATGACGTCTTCTTGTCTTGGTTAATACACAGATTAAAAGAGATTGTAAGAGAAATGAAACATGTAATAAACAGTTTGTCAAAGATACATATGATTTGATGTAGATCTTGGAAAATTTATCATAAAACTTCAGCTAAAGACCTAAAATGATTTTTGAAAACAAATAATAAAGTTGTTAGTAAACTCTCCATTTTTTTGCAATATTTTGACATTTAAAATAATATTTGAAGCAACAACTTGTCGCGAAGACAATTATTTTATATTTGCACAATGTTTCTGCGATCGATATCAGATGTTTGAAATGCTCTAATACTTTGCGAAAGTATTCTACTATATCTGCATAAATAAAGGTTGCATTCAGTTCAAACAAAATTAAATGTATACGACTTTATTAAAAAGTTAGACACGGAATTGAAAATTGAATTTTAACGAATAGTTCTGAATTGGTATTAAAAAAAATAGTTTGAAAATTGTTTTTTCCTGCCTTGTTTTGTTACCAACTTATTATACAAGTAGATTTTTTAATAATAATTATGGCTTATTAAAAACAATTTCTATTTTAAATAACAGACATAATATTTATGTCTTTTAAAACCAATAATATTTACTTATAGATTGACATTTATTCAAAACAAAGTTAAAGACTATAATATTTTGTCATATTTTTCTCAGTGTACCGCTGCGAATGACAAGGTGTGGAGTGTATGGACTCGTCGCTCAAGTCTACATAATAACATGACTTGTACGACGAGTCAGAACCTTATAATACACCGAGCATATTGCGTAACACTTATAGTAACGTAGAAAGGTATAAAAGTAGATTTGTTTCCCAATAAATGGGTGTTTGAACACCCTTGCAGAAGGCTGAACGTAAAGGGAAAGATAACAAAAAAATAGTTAACATTTACCAATACGAAATTTACGTCACATTATATTTTATCAATGACGCTTAGAAATTTAATCGCTAAATCAACAACCGAATTAAGCTATTCATGTAGATTAAGTAGGACTTTTATTTCATGAATAACAAATGTCGAATCCAAAGTTTTGACCTTGTATCTTACAAGTCACCATCTTATATCATTTAACTTTTACTTAAATGTAAGAAAGTCTAATTTTCCACTGTGAAAATTGAAAATCATGATAAATAATAGAAGAAACATATTACAATTTAAATTAGATCAAAGCAAATTCTACTTTTGTTCTTTTTATTAACTTTACTAACTTGAAGAGTCGAATATTCTTGTCAGTTTCTCAAATGAATCAAAGGTCTTCTTTTGGAATAAGTTCCTCGTCTTTTATTCTCAAATTACACTGAACCACTTCGTTCCTTAAGGATACCAATACCAGCTTCCATATAACACCAAAATCGACCATACAGTTTTTATTACAATCCATCTCAAATTTGATACCTTCCATTATATATATTTTTCAACTCTCATCCAAACCAGATAAGCTAGAACTGGATCCCCTTATTTCCTTTATTTTACGTGGGCGCAGTGTTATATCGTTCAGTCCTGGGATCAGGAATTGCATTGTACCACGAATCATGAGCTCTTCCATCTTTCTCTTGTGGTTTGGTGGACGTTAGAGTGGGAGAGAGAAGCAGCACAGTGACTGCGAGTGGGAGTAAACAGAGGCGCTTAGGTGACAGCGACATTGTTCTCGGGTCTCGGGCGACAAAAGCCGAGTTCGACTCGGCCATCGGGTGAAATATGCCGGCGTGCAGGTGCGTCCCCGACGCCCCTCGTGTTTTGCCCCGACACGGCCATGATTTGTCACGGATCGCATCCGTATAATGATATGCCGATGGACCGTCAGCATCGCTTCGTCACGGGGATTCCCTGTCGCGCGCTGCTATATTTGTCACGTCCAATCTTAAATTATAATTGATTGTTTCAGGTGCACCTTCCACGACTGTGACGAGGCATTCATTTTCAATTCATGCGGGGGTCCGACCCCTTCCCCTTTTCTTTCTTTTTTTTTCCTTTTTTAGATCCACATTTTAATGGGACGTTAATTGATTGAATGAGGTCACTCGATTATCTTTTGCGAGCAATATTCCCTGCTCCTTTGCTAATTAGTTGTTGGTTGGTCAAATGCTGGGATCTATGAAATTTTATTTGTATTAATTATGAATTTTGCAAGTAATTTTGGATGACAAAGTTTTAGTGTATACTGAGAAAAAAGATGTATCACAAATTACTATTTTTTGTGTCAATTGTGAGGATATATTTGCAAAGTAATTATTTCTACTCTCTATATATTTAGATATAGATATAGATATAGATAGATAGATAGATATAGATAGATATATTACAATAATAGTAAAATTTAAAAGTCATGTAATAAATATTAGTAGAAAAGTACTACCAATTGCTTTGATAATTATTATTTTTACTATTTTTAATAGTAACATTTTTCACTCTTCAGAGATATCCTCAAATGGATATAAATTGTTTTCAATTTTACTATCACTTTTTTCTCAGTGTATAACTTAAAATTTTAGTGCTACAGAATTAGTCACGTGTGGCTTACCTATAGGAGCGAGGGTTACAGTTAAATTACGTGTGGCAAATACTGTGGCTCAATCTGTAGCAACGTTTTTTAAAGATTTATTAACTCAATCACATATTTTGCCACATATTCCTTTTTTCTTTGCTGATATCTGTACACTTATTGCAAATTTTTATAATTCCCAGAGCAGAAAACTGATTTAATTTATATAAAAATTTAAATTTTATAATAACATTTTATTCATTAACACTGATTCGAATAATCGTAACTTTTGGAAAATCAAATTTTCGAGTAGTATTAATATATATAGTGCTTTCGAAGGCAAACATTTTGAAGTATATTTTTGGTATTAGAACGCGACGTAACCTTCAACGCCTTTGCTTTTATGGTCCAAATTCGAGCTTTTTGTGCGCACAATGGGGATCTGGCTATGAAATGCAATAACACATCTTCTTTGATCCATTCATTCGCGTACTGCGTCCTTGGTAACAAGGGTGCCACCTACACGAGCTATTGCGTTTCAGGAATGCGCGATGACTACTTTGTCTGGAATGTAATATAACATATCCACTCGTTCGCATTCGCTCGCATCACACGTGATGTGTGCCAGAATTACTTCTCTCGAAAATGCTTCTCATTTTTTTTTGTACATCCTTTTACCCTCTTGCATTGTTTGAAAAGTCGCATGATATAATATCCCCCCCAAAGATTATTTACGTTGTTCACATATTAATCTTTAAATTTAGTTAAAGGAGATATTAAAATATATTCTTTTATTCATTAATTAAAATTTCTTTTTATTAGAATTGTTGAAAAGTGTGTTTATAATCTTTAAGGAGAATGCGAAAAAATTAGTAATTTGATCTAGACTTGTGGCAGTGCTGTTGACTGAAAAAAGTTGTACAGTGCTGGGCTATACTGAGAAAAATAATATAATAAAAGATACTATACTTTCTAGCATTCTGAAACTCTATGCTCCAATGTTAAGAAAATTACCAGATAGACTGGCAAATAGTATCATATGTTCAAGTACTAATTATCAGAATAGAGTCCAGGAATACTATACTATTTTTCTCAGTGTATTTACTGTGCCACTAGTTAAACAGAACTGGCTCTATATATAACTATATATAACTATATAAAAGTTTATACTAAACTACCTTCTATATTTTCCCTATAATTTTAATTTAAAATTCTTTATCATTTCATTTTCTTAATAAAAATAATAAATTTTAATAACTCTTTCAAGAATTGAAAAAGCTCGAAAAAGTACTTTTTTACTTAAAATAACAATATTTCATTCATAAAGATTCCTTTTTATATTTATGCCTCTGCTAGTAGAGGAAAAAAAATTCATGTGAACATTGTCAGCGCGATCATTCAATCAAGTATCATGCAGTGTTGTATCTTATTTTTTGATACGGAGACACATCAAAGGATGATTTTCCACGTGAGCGACCATTTCGACACGTGGCCCCCACGTGACGTCACTATGAGAGTGGGCACGGTTAAATAGTGTGGACACGCGTGTCTCGTGTCGATATGCTATAAGATAAAAAGCAGTTGACTGCGAATCTTTGTCGATTGCTTGATAATCCGGTGGCAATGAGCCTCCTTGGACAGTCAATCGAGAGCTACTCACTTGGAACAGACGCCCTCCTTGATGCACGCGCATTTAAATTGATACACGTTTCACACACCGGTTCGAGTTTGACAGATTACGACCGACAGGGATTTTGGGAATTTTCAAATCGAGGGTTTGCGATCATTTCGAGTGAATTAGTATTTGACGTGTGCGTAAGATAGGTATATTTAAACAAAAAGTGAGATTAGTATCATTAGTATTTATAAATTAAAAAATTATGATGCTGTAATGTTTTATTTGCAATTATAAGTGAAAAATTATTGAACATTTTTCGTTAAGCTTTAATCAATTGGCTTTTGGAATTAGTTGTAAATAGGTTTAGTTTTTAGTGTATCAGAAATATACTATTGCTATTATAAAGCATAGTGCCGTAGTGCAGTCGAGTCATAGTGCCGTCATATCGTAGTGCAGTCGAATCATAGTGCCATCATATCGTAGTGCAGTCGAATCATAGTGCCATCATATCGTAGTGCAGTCGAATCATAGTGCCATCATATCGTAGTGCAGGCGAGTAACAGTGCCATCATATCGTAGTGCAGTCGAGTCATAGTGCCGTCATATCGTAGTGCCATAACGAAGCAGTAACACAGTGATATTATATCAAAAAAGGATATGTAAAAGACATTGTACTGATATAAAGAATAATAAGACAACAATATAAAATAGATTTTACCTAAAAGTTAATTCTTAATACCAACATAATAAGTGATAAAATTACTGTTTAAATCAAATCTACTTATTATAGTTTGATAAATGATTTGGGCATTCTTCGATAAAACATCACCGCATGGAAGCAATAAATATCCATTATTCCACAAAGGCGTTAGGAACCAAAAATTTCGGTCAGCAGCGCCTCTTTTTCCCAGGAAACTTTGGCGCGATAGGGCGAATATGGCCACGCGACTTCTGTCAATACGACCTCTTCTGAAAGCCGGAACACATTCCCTTCGGCTCTTGGTCAAACGGTGCTTGGGGCGATGCAACTCGAAATTAGCTCCCAAGTTCCGTTCGTTTACACTGCTCCGAGTTGGATGCGCATTTGCAAATATTGCCGCTATTATTCTTCACGTTTGCGTCCCCTGAACTTTACGCTAAAACAGACTTTTGCTTGTACATACAAGGTACAGACGTTTCTGCAGAAAAATTGAATATGCTATTTACTTAACCTCGTTAGCGTAAAATATAACGCAGCGTAGGAATAGTAAAGAGAAGTTCACGCGAATTTCTGCGGGTTAAAGTTAAAATCAGAGATAATGACTTTTATTAAATACGGATTTGCGAATGGCTTCAAATGTTGAAAGTGAACGAGATGGAATTGGACAATTTTTTTCTAAGCTTAAATTCGTTAGATTCGAAATTAGATTTAGGTTATTCTACGTTATAGTATAATGATTATTACAATAATGATTAAAGTATTTCATTTTTGACTATATTTAGTCTAATGCCTATTCATTCCTATTAAGATCTTGATTTGGCCAATGGTTCACAATCCTATTGGATCCTATTTCTCAATATACTGTATTCCAATGAGTTTAAACTGGACTTTAATTTGGAAAAGGAAGATATGACTCAGTCTCATTGATTTTAATAGGACTATTAATCCGATTTAATAAGATTTAATGAATATTTTCAAGCAAGTAACAGATCTTCATGTCAAACCTACATTTTATGGTATAACAATTTAAGTAAACAGAAATTTCATCATTTTGCATCATCCTTATTTTATACAGCAACTAATCCTAACTTAGTTACAAAAACTTTCCCAATTCAATAACGAATTGAAGAAAAAAGGCGAAAGCAACTTCTAAATGGAATCGAAAATCATTAATAACCATTAACGAGGGTATAAGATAAGTCAATGGTATACATGAAAATTTAATTTAGTTGACTTTAATCCGTCGAGACAGCTAAATGTCCAATCAAAAGCATTTCCCATAATAATCACCATATTTTTCACTAACCTTCCCTGATCCCTACTTATACATTCATAACCTTTTTTGAATTTAACGTCCCACTTTCCCCCCTCCCCACCCCTTCCTCATGTGTTTACCTAATGCGGTCTATTAACATGTCTCGAAACGTTCAAAAAGCATTTGGTAGCGTTTATAAAATATGGTTTGTAAACGCTTCCCTTCGAGGCCCCCTAGCTTTTCGTAAATCTCCCGGTGAACTACGCCGTCGGGTTCGGTGGGGGGATGGGGAGGGGGGGATCAGCGGCGACGATTCGCACGCGCCAAAGTCACGTGTCGGCCACGCACCGGGGATTACTAATTGTTCCTCAAGAATGCGAGCGATCATTGTAATATCCAAAACCCACCTACGGGGCTTCGGATACAGTTAATATCCGGCTCGGCAAACATCGCCCGGCCTCACGGTGCTCATGAATAAGTCGAACGTGAAAAAGGGAGAGGGGTGGGGAGTGGCGGGCGCGAACGGAGTATTTGATTTTCACACATAATAAGCACGGCTTCCGATCTTGACGACATTATTTTGTCACGGGGATTCGACGCTCGGTCCATTTTCTCACATTTTAACTTGACATGCGGTTAAATGGGCGGTCGATCGGTGGATAGTAGATGGTCAAATTCGGCCTGGAATATCAATTGTAATAGATTTAGGATACGATTCGATTTTGATTAGCAGAATGCGGATAATTGGTAGGAAAAATTGAGATGTAAAAGGTGATGGAGGATGTGAAATTTTTGTGATTAAGAAAAAAATATGTGAAACCTAAAAATTTCCTAAAAAAGAAAATTAAAAAAGAACTTTAAGTTTTATTGAACTGAATTTTGGGACTGAAGAATAAAGCTTGTTCAAAATACAAGATTTCAACAAACTTTTCTTTTGTTTTTAAGTGTATATAGGCTCTTGTGGAAAAGAATGCTGAAAGTTCCTAATTTTAGCAGTTTTTCAGTGTTTTCAATATGTTTCAGTGTTCTTTTCCAGAAGAACAAAATTTCCAGGAGAATTTTAAAAAAACTATAACAAGCAGTTTGATATTTTTTATTTTATTTTAGTTTGTTTTTATTTTATTAACTTGCCATTTTTTAATTTATATAACGTTTTGTTCTTCAGTTCCATAATTCTAATTAAGTTAGAATTACAATTAATATATATTTTGAATTATAAAGAAATATACCTTCTGATGTCCTGCTTGTGTAATGTCAAATTTTTTACTAAAAAAAATTTTTTTTTGACATTACTTTTATAATAACTTATATATATTTCCGACCCTTTTTTGTCCTTTCAATTACGAAAACCCATTTGAACAAATCTTCGATCTATTAAGGCGCATAATATGAACAAAATACAGTCGTCGTGTTTACGACTTATCTCGCGCGCCACTTGTGAATGACATAATCGATTGTTCTTTTTATCGGGACCACAAGAAAAATCCGTAGGGCGGGGGTGATATACGGCAGCTGACATTAGACATGCACCGGCTGTTGGTGTGACATTAGTGCGACATTTGGAACTCCAAGATGACGTCCGACCTATACCATACTATATCATATTATAAAGATACAAGAAGAGGGGCCACGATTTGCGTCAGCTTGCCGCATATTTCTCGCCAATTCGTGTCGACTATACGCAGAAAAATGTTACAACAAAAATTACGTAACAATTTATTGCGTCTTTTTTTTTCTTTCGCGAATCATCGTTACTTGAAGGGTATTAAAAATTTAAATAAATGTTGTATGACTTTTACTATACTGCACTGAGAAAAAGAATATATTAATTTTTCGTATATAGTTAGGAAACTGAGACTATACGGAAAGTATAAGAAAATTTCAAATAAAATGTATGAAAGCCTATCATTAAGTATGTGAAAAGGAAACATAATTATATAAAGTAGTGTAATATATGTGCTAAGTTTTCATATATTTAATTTGAAAATTTCTTATACACTACATATAGTTTCAGTTTCCTATTTATATACGAAAATTTAACATATTTTTTTTCTCAGTGTGGATAGTAATATTTTATAATATTGATTTTTTGGAATATTGATTTATTAAAATACAATAGTTTGGTAATTTTTGTTGTACACGGTGAGAAAAGATTAATAAAATTTACTGAAATTCTTAGTAAACTGGTTATATATTTGCAAGAATTGGGAAATTACTATTTTAAGTTAGTAAAACATGAACATTCTTATGATAAATGAGGAAATAAATACTATATATAGTATAATAAAGTATTTGTTCCAATAAATTTATAGGTAAAAGTACTTTATTTTAGCATTTCTTTCATATTTTATCACAAGTACGTTCATAAATTGTCTTCTGGAGTTGGAATTCAATTTTTTATAGTAAAATTACCTATTTATTTTTCTGCGTTTACAAATATCAGAATGCTTTGCAAATGGTTATATTGAAATAAGGAAAGGGAAATGGAAACGACTTTTCGTAATAAAGAATTCACTTTTAGCGCCGGGATGGTAGATATTATATCTTGGAAAAAGTAATAACTTTTAACGAATGGTATTTAAGTCGGTTGAACGGCGCTCATCCTTTTTTTTTTCTTTTTTTGTATTTGCGCAGATAAACGGCGCGCCGTCATATTGACAAGTTGCAAGAGCGCACTCTACGGGCGCACGCCATTTTTATAGGTTACTCGCATTTCAATGAAAACTATTGAATGCACGGTAAAAATCCCCTTTAAAGCAGTGTACACAATAATATCGTCAATTCGTCCATGCGGCGCGCTACACTCCAGCCGGCCTTTGTCGAAATTGGCACTTGTTTGGCATCTGCTATCAACGTGTTTTCCATTGAGTCCTCAACTAAAATAAAACAAACGATTCCGCCGGACAATAAGGCTAATCGTTTGCCTCGAGTAGACAGCGCGATCTTTTATTTTGCATTTTTTTTTGTTTGCTCAAGTGCCATCGCCCTATCTAGTGCCAAGTGTATGTAAAACTTTTTCCGAATCAAGAAAAGTGGTTAGGTACACACTGAGAAAAATGTGAGGGGGGAAAAAATTACTGTTTTTAAATGTGTTCCAAGATGTATGAACGTCTTTCAGTAAAAGTTACTGTCTTTTAAAAAGGAAATATTTCTATTTCATTTATGTTTATAAACATTTAAAACTAGTTTCTTTGCTTTTAACAATATTAATTTTTACTGAAAATAAAATTAAAACTTAAAATAATAATAAAATTAATAAAACGAAAAGTGTATGTCAAATATATGGAAATAAACATTTGGTTAATAAGTTGCCCATATATCTTTGTTAACAAAAGTCACATGTTTTTTATCATATGATTTATCATATGATAATTTGGCGTGATAAAGGCACGCGATAAAATCACGTGATAAATGCATGTGATAAAAGTGCGTATTCCGTGCACATAAGGTGTTAGAAATTTCACGATTTCCTGAGTGCAGTTCGTTTGATGCAATACTATACTTTTTAATGTAACTTTTTTTCTCAGTGCAGATTTATCTGTTTCAATATCAACTGTCTCAAAGTCTCAAAAATGTCAAGTTTACTACTTGTCTGTGTTACGTATTTTTAACTTTTTTTTCACTCAAATATTAAAAACTACGTTAGTATTTAATTTAGATATCATTTAGATATCTGTAGGGATATTTGCTTATTAATATTTTGTTATTTGCTTATTAATTCACTTATAAATAATAAGAGTATAATATAAAAGCAGAATAAAATTAAAGTTAAATATGAATGTACTGTGTGTGTATGTACTTCAATTTTTAGATCAGAATATAAATGCCTTAAAATAGTAAAAAAAAGAACTTCTATTTAAGTTTTTCAGAGATTAATAAATTCATATGAATCAAAAGTCGTAAAACTGAATTTCTCATTTCTTTCATCTGATACGTAGCCGCGAATAAGAATATAAAGCAGCCATGTAAATGAGACCATTTTGATTTCGAAATGAATTCACTTGTCTCAGAAATTAAATTGAAAATACGGGAGTCCGGGCGTCTACGAATTTTGAATATTAAATTAAGAATAACAGAAAAAAAATGATTGCAATTAAATAATAGGAATCAAACCATTTAAATACAAAACCAATTTTATAAATCAGCTTAACAGTGTCTCTTATTTTAAAGATATCAAAGTAAAATATAAATAAATGATATGAAAAGTCAAATAGCTGGTGAAGGTTAAATATCTTTGGTGGGTTATATATATAAAAAAAATAATAATAGTTATAAAAATGTTTTTAAACGGTTTCATTCAAAATTCTTCCATTGCCTCTTTTTTTTAAATTAAATCTCTTCAAGTAAGTTAATTTTTTGCTAATCAAAAATGAATTTAAGAAAAAAGAAAGAAAATGTTCTGAATAAATTTAATATTACTAAAACCATTTTTTTATATTAATTCTACACACAACTCAAGATGTAATGTTTGAAAAAAAGAAAAAGAAGAACTTTTAGTTTACAATTAATAACACGTTACACAAGGGAACGTATCTTAGAAAAATAATGATACCATCGGTAGGAACTCAAAATATTTAATAAATTCCACGCGAGTTTTGATCTCAAAATTGGACTGGTAATCTCTGGCCTCCTCCTTCCTTACTTTGAATATAAAGCAGTAATGTAAATGAGAGTATCCCCCTCCCCCACCCCATCTTCGCTGACAAGAAAGTAATGACGAGACTTTCACATTTATTTATAATAAAAGGAAGGAAGCTCTCGCGCAAAAGGAAAAGAGAAACTGCGGGAAAAGAAAAGCGTCATCTTTCTTTTTATCCTAACCCTCCATCCTCGCCCCTCGTCCGCTTTTTTCCTCTTATTTCAATATACGTCTTTCCCGGAGAAAATTTTCCGTGGGTGATATATCTATAAGCGTCCTTACGATCCTCGCTTGCCCCAATATCCTCGCCAAGCTTCTACCCTCGGTCGAAGCTTTCCGCCCTTGCGACGTTTCGTCGACCGCGCGAGGTGGTGGGGGTAGTTTTATTAAAAAACCCCCCTCCCCGTCGTCGGTAGGAGGGAGAGAAAGAGCGAGAGAGAGGCGCCGGTCGGAGAGAGACGGCTGCGCTCGGAGGTGGGGCGGAAGGGGGGTTGGAAAAGTAGGGGGGGAGAGTCCCGCAGCTTTATACAATGCTAAAACTATGGCACACGGAAGATA
Source organism: Leptoteleia sp. ZL-2020 (assembly GCA_022817305.1). Lineage (NCBI taxonomy): Eukaryota > Metazoa > Arthropoda > Insecta > Hymenoptera > Scelionidae > Leptoteleia > Leptoteleia sp. ZL-2020. The sequence continues at coordinate 12,256 of JABFPN010000834.1, forward strand.
GACGCGAAGAACGCGTAAATCTGCGCGGAAAGGAAAGAGAGGGGGGGATGGAGGGTTCATTTTGAGCAGGGAATATTGGCACGCGTATATCATGCAAAATTATGTTGTTTAGTCGCGGAAAGAGGATGGAATTATTGTTAAGTCACTCCAAGAAGAGGTTTTCGATAGTTCCATTTAACCACGGTTTTAATGTTGGTACACGCAGAAAAAAAAAAGTTAATTTTACTATAAAATAATTGGAATCCAACCCCAGAAGACAATTTATGACCGTACTTGTGATAAAATATGAAATAAATGCTAGAATAAAGTACTTTTTCCTATAAATTTATAATTTGTCATAAGAATGTTCATAGATTGTCTTTTGGGGTTCGAATTCAATTATTTATGGGAATGTTAACTGTTTTATTTTCCTGCGTGTAATATGGTGGGGGAAAAAAAAGGAAATTAGTGGTATGGTTGGGGTGGTTTAGTTTCTTTGATTGGAACTAATATAATTTGGTAAGGTCAAACGTATATGGTGTGGTTAGCCTTACTGAATTGGGGAAAGAATATATTGTAATATAAAAAAGTGGTGCATTTTAAGTTATAGTAAACTGAATTATAATTTGTGATAAAGTTATTGTTTGAAAATCAGATTTAGTTGAGTTCGGAATATCATTAAATTTTAGACATTAATAAATAATAACGTTGATTAATTTAAATTAGGAATCATGATGCAAATACTTACTCGTCACATAAAGAGAAGTTCAAAATATTTATTACAAAAAATCTCTAGATACTTTGTTTACATAAATTATATTGTTATGGATAATGTTTATGTTTCGTGGATAGATGTCATTTTGTCGTAAATCAGTTATAGAATTAAAATTTTATAAAGATAACTTTAATTTGAAGAAATTATTGCAAACTCATTTAAGTCAAATGTTTATCTAAACTCTTTTGCTTTTGAAACATTGTTATTCTATCACCTCAGTTACTCCAAATAATTATATTAACTACAGTTATTTTCACATTTGATTGAAATTTTTTGCCAGTTATCAATTAACAGGATAACAACAGTTTTTTTTTCTAAACAACGTTGATATATTTTTCATGTAAATTTATTGTAAAGTGTGATGTGCGTATATATAAATGTCAATTTTTTAAACCTTGCTTCAGAAATGACTAAATCAATTTTCTAAAATATTATACCCCATTTGAATCAACTTATTTTTCTTTTTTCATTAGATGAAATTTGAATATGAGAAGCGAAAGTACAATGCATTGTAATATATCCGTATATGCATGCGCGTATTATACACATGTGCCATGTCATTTAAATATCTCGGGGCAGATCGTAACTTTGCGACTTTAGTATTATAGTACAAGGGATCAACGCGGGTTTAACGGCAGGCGCCAATATACCAGTTGACGAAGGCGAGATATTAAGATTTACACGACCGATTTACCTCGTCTTTCAAAATAAACCCCCTCCCCCCCCCCTCCCCACCAAAGTGTATATTTCACTTCGATATTGCGTCAACTTTGAATCTGATTTAACGATAAGAAAATTGTCAAGTATATCAATGTGTTTCAGTTGTAGGAAATATAAATATTTGATATAAATATACATTTTTGTAACAAAATAAACAGGAAATTCGAAATTGTAGCTTAGTTAAAAAACACAATTCTTTCCGTATATGTTTATAATAATTACATGTAATTTCATGAATTTAAGTTTATAATAGATCATGAATGTTCATGATTAATAATGCTTTCATCATTTATGATCGTTTATAAACATAAATTTATTAAATTCCAATTCATTTGTATAATTAGTATCATGAATGTTGCAATTATTATGACGAAATTATGACGAAATGGATCAATATTTAGAGATAATTTGTAAACAGAGCAGTATACTTGTGTATTGTTTTTTTTCATTTTTTAATAAAATATGTAATTGACGAAGTTGAAATTTTGATTATAATTTCAATGATTTAGATTATTTGACTTTTTCATGTTTATTTTATAAATAAAATATGATGCTCTCCCCATGTAAAATTAAAAAAATATTTTTAAAAAAGATGCTTCAACTGAAATTGGCATTGAAATAGTTTTCACTGCTAAATTGAAAGGCGAGTCTTTGCTGAAAATTTGAAATAAATGTCTTCGCAAGAGGTGTCGATTCAGAAAAAAACTGACTTCGGTAAAGTAGAAATCTGACTATGTCTTCTTTATAATAATTGATAAAATAAAAGAATTGAATTCATTTGCAAACTGAATCAGAAATAAATAATATTCTTCCAATTTGTAGTATTTACAAACTATTTACTTTTATTTTTATATTCAAATAATATTCTCTAAATAAGGCAATTGCTGCAATATCTAAATAGTGGAAGCAAAAGCATCTTTTCTCTATTACTGCAATAAAATTGACAAACTTCTATTGTAACTGTTTATTTATCATGAATTGTTGACATTGTTATAAAAAAAGGAGGACCAAACAATGACAAAAAAACAATTATATGTACAAATAAACTGAGTTCAAATCTCAATAAATCTCATACAAAAATACAAAATGCCTTTAAATCCAGGAAACAAATGGAAATTAAATATGTATTTCTTAAATACAAACTATTAAATTGATGTCCAAGTGTATATGTGGGTGCTTTTTCAACTCAATTTGGTACACTATTAGTCTGTTATACAATTTATTGGCTGTATTTAATTAATTAATTCAATCAATCAATCAATCAACTAATCTATCAATCAATCAATCAATCAGTCAGTCGATAAAGTTAAATGTTAATTCGTGATGTCAAGTTTAAAAGGAAGGAGGAAAACAAGCGACAAGAACGAAAGCACATTTTAAGCTGTCCGTTGTATGATGTGGATGCCACTGTCAGTGTCAACAGGTTGCGACAGTTCACCAACTCTCAGAGCAAAAGCTGCATTCTCAAAGGGTTTCTGCATTGCACCACGGGTGAATGGTCCTAGATCACCACCTCGTTTCGCTGAACTGCAATCGCTATATTTTGTAGCCAATTCTGCCAAAGTCGCTTTTCCAGATGTTATTTGTTCCCTGTATGCTGTAAAATTGATAATTTATTTTATACTTGACATTTTCATAAATACATTTTTTTTAGTACGGGTACGAACCAATCAAAATGATAACAAATAAAGATATCTTCTTATTGGTTGCACAATTTGATTGTACGTTTAATTTTTTAAATGTATGTCCATTTGTTTAATGTATCTATATGCTTTTTAATGTATACAAAAGTTTAAATGTTAGTAGATGTAAATAGAAAGTGTTAATTTAACAAAAATGTTATAGCAATATAATGAAGTAGCAAAAGCAAATGAAAATGTTAAGTTTAATTAAAATCAAATTACAATTAATTAATTCCAATGCCTCAGCTTTGGATCTTGTGATGTTTTGCTCGCGCCAAGAGGAAGGACGTCTTGAACCAGAATGTTTGACTAAAAGATGAGAACACTGAACCTCTTCAGGTGAATCATCTTTGTTACCATTTCCTGAGGGATCAGCTGGCTTCGATGGCTTATCCCACTGGGATTCCTTTGTATATATATTTAGATAATAATGCTGACCTATTGGTTTAGAATTAAAATATTATTCTCAAGAATTAGAATAAAAGTAGTATTTAGATTATCAATGATGTATAATAAAAGGAAAATAATAGAAATAATAACCTGCAAGTAAATATTTTTAAATAATAAAAGAATACTCATTTACTAACATCATAATAATTGTTAAAAAATTTCAGAAAATAATCTTAAAAGACAAATTTTATTTGTTTATTTACATGTATATGCATGCAACTTTTTATCACTTGCTCATTTACATATTATTTTATATTTCTGATGAAAAAAAAAGACAAAGCAATAAAACATTTACAGCTCAAAGTTTTGATAGACTTTTTAAACAAATAAAAAAATATAGAAAAACAATTTATTAAGTTTATTTCATTTTTAAAATACTTATTAAATTATATATCCAAAAAAACACTAAAACTTCACTATTGATGATTAAGAAACAAGTTAATTTATCTTGACCTGTCAAAAATATATAAACAACAGGTATATAAAAATGAAACAATAAATTTTATTAAATAAAATTTAATTATATGTATATTATGAATCACAAGATACTATAATTAAAAATTTGAATTGGATACAAAAAAAAAAAAAAAAACAAATTAAGAAAAATGCTACTAGGTTTTTAGAAAACAATAGTCGATTATTCTCAAAAGTAATTAATAAGTAAAGAAAAAACAAAATAAAAAAAACTTGTTCAATTTGCATTACTACTTTTTTTTAAAAGGGACTTCAGAATATTATTTGAAAAGAGTATTCTTTTATTTTTTTCGTCCTTTTATTGGAGTGATGTTTAAAAAAAACAAGTAGGACAAATGGAATATACCAGTAGATCTGCTCAGTCGTTTTTCCCAGCCGGATGGAAGTTCTTCGTCGGTCATGTTTAATGATTGATTAGTCGTGTTTTTGGAAGAAATACAGCAGGGTCGCGAAAGCGTCGGCGTTGAATTCGATAGGCGTCAATTTACTAGCGAGTTAAAAGACAAGTCACCCCAAGAACATATTCAAGCGACGAAACAACGTTTGAGGTTAATGCGGAGCCACCGTGTTATTTCTATAAACGAGAATTGAATAGTAACGTACGCTGCTGCTACGACGCTGACGACCGCCGCTACTATTAACTTACATTGTATTTTCGGATTGTAGATTCCTGTTTTATCGACTATTTTTTGAAATAGATAAAACGTTTCATCTTTCGTAATGCTTGCGGTTAAAGTTTTCCTATTTATTGTACAAGGATAGATCGTAATTTTTTGATTACTTTTTACAGATTGGCATTAATTCCGTATCCCTAACTTAATAATTATGAAAATGTAACTTTCAGCATCAAGCTTAAATTGTTGCTTGTTTGTTACTTATATATTTTTTCTGTACTGATTATTGATTCATTGAATTGATTGAAGAAATAACAAGATCATAATATTATAAATATATATATATATATATATTAAGAAGTAAAATATTTTAAATACATATAGTTTCAAAGGTCAAATTTTCAATTGCCCAGAAAATTTGTAAATAATTCAAAGCATTTGAATACTAATTCAAATGATAATGCAGATCAGGAAGACATTATCATGGAAATAAAAGCACAATAAACAACTAGGGAAAAAAGTCAAGGAGTTTCCACTTCAGTTGGAAGTTAAACTGGAAAGGGAAAAGGATTCAATTTTTGTTCAATTGTTTGACACTAATATTGAGACAATATGATTGAGTCAGATTTTGAAATTGCAGATTCTGATGGTCATTTTATGGGTCTAGGTAGTATGAATATTACAAATTCATTAGTAAATGTAAACAGAACTTTAATTTTATGTACAAAATAAATCTTCAATATTTAATAGATAATTAAAGTAATAATAATACACAACATAAATAGATTAACTTATAAATAATAGAATAATAATTCATATCTTCTTGTTGGCCTTCCTTTTTGAAAGGACGTTGCTTTTAACATGTCTAATTGGACTAATTTTATTCACTTCGCTAATTCCAGGATGATTCGTTTGAACTCTAAGAGGTGTACTACTAATGAAACTGGCCTCAGTTCTGTTTGGAATTTTGGCTTTTTCTAACGACAAAACAAGTCGTTTAGGTGTTAATATATTCTGATATTTTTCCAAAATCGTACTTTTCAATTTTCCTGGTGGTTTAGGCATTTCTTTAGATGTCGAAGAAACATTAAAGTTTAGAGTTTTTTGCTTCGGATCAATTTCTGCTTCTTTTTTCTTAGTAGGACGTTTTGAACTTTTATCTTTATTCAAGTTATTCGATTTGTTCATACTTCTTTCACTGACACTAGTTTCCAACATTTCTTCTTCATTATCTTTCGACTTTTGTTTATTCACATCTTTTTTTATTTTTTTCCTATTTCCAGTTTTCGATTTTTGCTTTCTTTTCTTTTTTATATTTATCCAAAAATCATCTTCAGATGAGTTACCACTTTCATTCACATTCTGAAATTAATATAAATAGACATAAAAGGGTTTTATGATAGATGTAAGTATACTTTTTAATAGTCTGATATTAAAAATTCCAAAGAATTGTACTTTGGTAATTTCAAAAAACGATTCAATTACTTGCTTGCTATTGCCATAAACATAATATATAATTGAACATTAATAAAACAGTATTAATCACATGTATTAAATTACCTCTGCTTCTTCAAGTAAAATTTCAGATTCAAATGTTGAATCCCAAATAAAGGGTTTCTTCTCTTTGTCAATTATTTCATCAATTGCATCACACAATTCCAAGTGTTTAAAAGGGTTTGCAAAAAATTGTAGTAAATCTTCTCTAGTAGCTTCTTTGATCATCGTTTCAGAATTTAAAACGACAGGATCAATTATCATTTGTGATGGATATATCTCATCTGGTTTATATCTTAATTGTAATTCAAGATTGTGTACTTTATTTGTATTAACATCTTTTACCAGATTCAACCCAATAATTATATTTAATAATCCAGAATCTTTGGAAATCCAACAATTATTTAAGTGTATTACTTTTTCCTTAAAAAGATGCCACAAAATCAATAGCTGGTTAAACGGTATTCTTTGTTTTCCAAAATCAAATAATAATATAATTTTACTGTATTAAATTGATGTAATGTAATTTAAATTAATATAGACAAAATTAGCTATCATTTTTTAAAGTAAACTGGAACTTCTTTATTACTAGATTAATGTTCTTAAATTATATTTAACAATGTGGGATAATGTAAAATTGATTTACCAGCAACTTATTAAACTGTCTTTGTCGTTCTTCCAAACAAAGGATGTATCCATGACATTTGTGTATTATTTCATGCACTTTATAACCTTTGGATAATGTAGACAAATCCACACCTGGGGGCATGTATAATTCTTGAATTTCACCTGTCTTCCCATTAGGTTTTATATTAACAAAATAATTTATCTCAATTCCTTCTACATTTTTGTGCGTAAAAACAGCTTTGATGGTCTGATTCTCACGTTGAAAACACTTAACTCCAAGAAACTTGTAAAATTCATTATACAATTTGAAATTTTCATTTTCCTCTGCTGGTCTCTTTAACTGATTTATTTCCTCCTGCTGTTTAGTGTGTTCCTCTTCTAAATCTACTAATTTAAGATATTCTTGCTTTAATTGTTTTATTTCTTGTAATAACTTTTGTTTCGCATCATCTGTTACAAAAAATATAATTAGTATTAATAAATTTAATATGTGTATAAGGGAAAAATTAATAAATTATTTTAATAAAAAAATATGAATATTTAAACATATTTTATTCATTGTAATTTTCACTAGAAACTGTTTAAAATTAAATAATTTAATTGGAAAGTTAAAGTTAATTTAAACCCAACTCACAGATACAACAATAGAATTCTTTTTATACTTTAATTGTTTACAAACATTTTAAGATATAACATTTAACCTTTTCATAGATTCTTATTACATATGGAAAAAATATCTGCATTGACAGATTTTTTAACAATTAGGGACTGAAAACAACCTTATTGTATCAACAGAAATTAAAAATTTGTATATTTTTTAAATAAATTAAAACCCTTTACGTTTTTTAATTCCATTTAAGTATTTAAAATACTTGAAGGTTAGGTTCTGAAATTATTAATTTGTCTTTATTTCATATTCTTTTACCTTGTTGAATTTCCGACATCTTAACACAAGTAAGAAATAATAACAATGAAAAAATATTACAAACATAAAATTTATTTCAAATTATGTTCAAGTTGTAAAGCTTGTGTACTTCCGTTTTAAAGTTTAAAATCCGTTGAAAATTAACGTGAAATTAGCCACAGAATTGAAAATAAGTAAAAAATGGCCACCATCACAGAGAAATTAAATCACACTAGAAAATTGCGAAGTTTAAAATAATTCTTCGTTCAGAGTTATTTTTTTTTAATTCCCATGATAAAGATTGGAAAGGATGAATTTAAGTATATATATGATATATTAATTAATTCAACTATATTTATGATACATTCATATAATGAACGATATATTAATTATATATATGAACATTGTCTGGAGTGGTATTTTGCTTTCGCTTAGGTTTCATTTCATTTCCGTCTCGTTAAGTTTTCGCTTCGTTTTCGTTTTAGCTTCGCTTCGATAATTCATAAAAAATTTTAACGAAACAAAAATGAAACGAAAACGAAGCGAAATCTTAACGAGACAGAAATGAAATGGAACATAACCGAAGGAAAAATAACCGCTACTGTAGTATGGAGATATTTAGGTCGCGGCTCTCACTAGAAGTTATCTGTCCTTTTTTAATTTAAGAAATTGTTCAAGTTGGTAACGCGCCGTAAGCATACTGCAATATCCTATTTCTTTACCGGATTTGATAATAAAGATTTAGATTCGTTTCAAGTGTTGTATGTTTATATAAATAGTAAACAGTTGTTAGTGAATTTGTTAATTAAGCATTTCAAAAATGGATAAAGTCGAAGGGCAAAAAGTTTTGAAGAAAGCATTGACTGAAGTTAAAAAAAAGACCAAGGTAAGTTAAAATCTTGCGTCATAACCTCTTTCTTGTGTATGTTTAAACATGTTCTTATCAATTAATGGAAATTATTTGATTTTCAGAAAACTAAAAAATCAGAGGAAGTTATTAAATTCCTCGAAGAAGATCAAGTTCCAACAAAAAAACCTAAACGTTCATTAAATAATGATGAAGAAATTGGCTTAATATATTTAAGTCACATCCCACATGGTTTTTATGAAGAACAAATAAAGAAGTATTTTAAACAGTTTGGTAGAGTAAAAAAAGTTCGCGTAGCCAGATCTAGAAATGTAAGTCATGAAATGAAGTAAATACATAAGAAATTTTTATTTCAGCAATTACAAAAATATATTTATAAGTACAATTATAGTTTTTAATTAATAAGAGTATAGTTTTTAATTAATTAATAAATTAGACTAATAAAATTGTCATCAGTTGGATATAGAAAATTTCGTAGCTTATTTTCATTTAAAATATATTTAGTTGAAAATTAATTTGTTATTATTAAACAATGTTTAAATGAAAGAAAAATGTTTAATATCTTTATATTTTAATTGTAGACTGGCCGTAGCAAAGGATATGCTTATGTCCTTTTTGAAGATGTTGCTGTTGCTAAAGTAGCAGCAGAAACTATGAATAACTATCTCATGTGTAATAGACTTTTAAAAGGTAAAGAATTTACATTTTAATACAATATAAATTTATATTTTTCCCTGTTATTATAACTGTGTATGTCAGAGCTCAATTTTCATGCATACTTTATTTTTCAGCATGTTACGTTCCAAAAGAGAAGCAACGTTCAGTCTTTTATTCTATGATTGTAAAACAGAATTTCCACAAACACAATTATCCAAAACTTTTGAATAGAAAGAACTGTATAAAATGGAATAATAGATTAACTGCAGAAAAATTGATGAAAAGGAGTAAAAGAGTTAAGAATAAATTACATGCATTGGAAAATAAACTGAGGGAAGAAGGAATTGATATAGAGTTTACAACAGTGTAGATTATTATATATTTATAGGAAACTAATATATTTTGTAATAAAAGTGAGAATGGCTTTTTATTTAATCCTGAGAAATAGTAGACCAATAATTATGCGTTTTGATATATATATATATTGAGATTTGTTTGTTATAAATATTTTATTATAATAAGTTTTAAAGCTGTAAAGAAATTGGGGAAAGGATTTAATTTACATTTTTAGACATTTTTAGAATTTTACATTAAAAATTTTAAGTTTTGAAAACTTCACTTTATATCTGATCTGCCATAATAATATTATAGGGTAGTATATCAGTAGTTCATCAGATACAAATATCTTTAAATATTTTCATCTTCATAGTGACTAATCAATATTGTTGTGACTTGTAGTGTGGTTAATGCATGAGTTATTATTATGTTAAAATCAGTGTGGAAATGATGGGTGACTAGGGGGAAAGTCGGAACCGTGGAAATTTCACGTCAGTAAATAAACTAGAGGCACATTTTTAAAAATGTAATGAAAATATAGCTATTAAAATTACTTGATAATTAAAATTAATGTTGTGATATTAAACATAAAGTTGACAAATATTATTTTTGTTCACTTAATAAAATTTAGTTTATTTAAGGACATTGGAATTTCATTAGTGGCTAATTTGACGTTAAGTTCAATATGAATATAGAATTACATAAAGTAAAAATATTAACAATACAATGTTGTACTAAACATTATTATTTTTGTATATTTTATAATTTTTAGTTTATTAATTTAAACTCAACAAATTAATAAACTCTAATTTCACATAAAATATTAAATAACTTCCAAACTAACTAATATATAAAATTAATATGTATTATGGGCCAATAAAAGTACCATTCGATGGAAAAACTTGTTCAATGGAAGCAATTTAATTAAAGTAATTGATCTTTTTTTTTATTTAAAAAGCCTTTTAAATTTTTGTTAACTATATAATTATCAAGCAGCACTGTTTGATATACAATGTATTATACATTGAAAATGTTGCGACGAAATTAATATTAGTTTAATGAAGTCGATAATTCAAACAACGTTTAATATGGAACGGTATATTTGAGCATATAACACGTTATATCCGCGTGCCTGATTTCTCGCGCGTTTATGTAGCTCCTTTCAGAAGGAGCGTTTGTGCGCAGCACCAAAAAATTCTTTGTAATTGAACATGATTGACGTATGCTACAAATATCTGGTATAAAATTCTGCAAAATGATTAATTGCTTAGATTGTAAAACTGTAAATTTTTATACATTAAATTAAATTAAATAAAATAAAAGTTTACATTCTAATAAATCTAAAGAAAAATAGATTAAAAGTTACTGTTAATGTTACTTTTAATGGTATTTTTCTATCCAACTACTTTTTAGGAAAATAGCAATAAAATTTTTCAAGATAATTGACAACAGCTATAATGACAAAATGAAACATAGAAAATTTGTCATTACTAATTTATTGAAAATTCACTTTTTAGTTGTATTTTGAATAATTATCCCTGTTAAACTTTATCCTGGTAACTTTGATCTTGTAAAAGTTATCGTACATATTTATTTCTTGTATAAAGTTTAAATTAACAGAGTACTGTTTAAGTCAAGAATTAATGTCGGTTTGAATAATCTAGCTCATTTCCATCTTCAGCAGAGTTATCCTTTTTCAGAAGTTATTTTTTTTTTTAGTCATTCTTGGGGAAACTGCTGTAACTTTGATTCATATTTTAGGAATATGCTGCTTAAAGTAGAGACCCCATGAAGTGGTCAAATATTAGAAAAACAATTTTCAATCTTTTCCTTAGCTTTTCTTTTTATGGAGAAAGTAGTATGAACCATGATGGGCATACTTACTCCTAACCCTGTTAAAACTTACATATATAGAACATATAAAAACATATTAAAACATAAAAAAATGTAAATAATAAACGGATTACTATATGTAAATCTGTATATAAGTCTATATATGTTGTTATTCTTTATTATGTTTTATTGTCATTATAAAAATCTCTAATTAGGTTGTTAGGGCATACATAACTATTGTCATGTTATCCAAACAAGTATGATGCCTTACTAGTGTAAATTGGATATTAAAAAATGGTATTTTTTCTCTCAGTGTAGTAATGCCGTTTATATGCAGGAAAATTTTTTACATTTTTTATCCAACTGATGCATATATTTTTTCTTATATCTGTAGGAAATAGTCAGTCTAGTTTATCTCCTATATTGAAATAATCTTAATATTCTTTTTCCCAAAATAATAGGAAAACTTGTATAAGTTAGCTCGATAAGGGTCGATTTTTCTCAATATAACAGTCTCACAAACCCAACCTTGTTTATGGGATCCCATCTCATTTTCTAGCTGCGTTTTAATAACGCTGAAACTCGAATAAAACAAGATAGAACATGTATTACGGACTAATTTACAATGTAAAATGGAATTTTTGTAGTTTCCATTGTAATACGAGCATTCGGGTATTAGATCCGATGGCAGTTGTTTCACAGTGTATTTGCATTACGAAGTGATGAAATAATATTATGAAATGTCATTTCTCAGCTGAATATTATGACAACAATTTCATTTATTTTTTTTAACTAAAAACCTTCAAAAACTGTAATATATATTCCTTTGTATTTCGGAGGTAATATTTGGAATTATCAATTTAAATATGTAAAATGTTGAACTGTCCTATTTTAGGTATATAATTTTCAATTATCCTGTATTTTCAACCGTTGAAATTATCATCTTTAGTGTAAAGTAAATATATTTATAACGTGGATTATAATTTATAGGTCAGCGTGAGAATTGGGTTGGTAAATTCGTATGAATTTATTTTTCCATTAAATTCACATTACACCCGAGCGAAGTAGGACTCTAGAATCTCATATTTCCGAATATCTAAGCAAACTTTATTCGCCTTTATTTAAGCACTAATATGTTATAAAATAGTGAAACAGATAATAAATCCACGAGTTAAATTCATTCGTGCGACATTTCTACCATTAATTAAAAACCGGTTACGTCATTGCATTGAGAATGATGCATAGAAATGCGGGGTCCATGATGACGATAAAAGGTAATAATAAAAGAAAGGAAGAGAAGAGAAAAAGGGAAGCGAAGGGTTTTTGGGATGGCAGCGGGAGGCCGAGGCGAGCCCCCGGAGCTTGACTCGGCGCGCGGAAAGGCCGCGGCCGCCGTAGCCCGGAGAGCGAGCGAGCGAGGCTCGGCCTGGGGCAGCGTGCTCGGCCTGGGGCAGCGCCACTCGGGCGCGCGTCAAAGGAAGAAAGGAGGAGAGAAGAGACGGCGGCGGCTACGTGCGGTGGCGGGCTTTGGGGCGCGTGCGTGTGCGCGGCAGGACGGCGGCGCGGCGCGCGTCGACGCTCACGGGGTTTCGCGCCGATCGGCGAGGCTCGCGCCGCTATGCGCCGCTACGCGGACACTCCGACTGGTCCGGCCTGGCACGGGTCGCGCTCGCAGTGTTCCAAAAGTCGGCACCACGCACGAACCGCTACGCGTCGCTCTTACACGCCTGGCAACGTCCGGTGCCCCCCCTCGCCCCGCCCTCCGCCACCCCGCGAGAGCCAGCAGCGAAGCTTCGGTGGCGAGCGCGCAGCAGCCACGCGCCGCTGTCGACGGTGGCGTCGCCGCGGCGACACGTAACGCGCTTATCGCTCGCCCGTTAGCCCGGTTAGGCCGTTCGGGTGTACTCGTTTGAGCAGCGCCACGGTGCGGACGCGCTTGGCCGCCCACCCCACCGCCCGCCCCTCCGCCCGCCCCCGCCACACAATCTAGCGTGCGCGCCCGGCGCGCCACTCTCTCCCTGTCCCGCGAGTGATGGCAGTGCGAGGAGGAGATTCGCGCGACGCGAGCCCCGTTTGAGCGTCGTCGACGAGGCCAATCCCTGACCTTCCGCGAGTGCCAATCCGCCGCCGCCCCCTCCCTCCCCCCTCGGCTCCCTTGGCCCCCCTCCGCCCGCAGCGAGTACCTCGCGAGTGCTCGGGAGCCGTATGCGCGTGGGTGTACCCGCTGGTCGCCGCGGTCGGGTACTGGCGGCCGTCGCTAACATGAGCCAGGGCGGCCCGGCGGCCCCCTGAACGCGCGAGACCGTAACCGCAAGCGGCACGAGACAGACGGCCCCCGTCTTCCAGGGTTGGTTTTCGATGTGCGTCGCGCGGATCGATAGTGGCCTCGCGAGCAGCTCGGCCGCTCGGCGTTGACGCGCGGGGTACCACCACCTGGTGTGTGTGTGTGCGCGTGTGTCCCGACGGTGACGCGAGCCTCTACCCCTGGTCGCGAGCCAGCGCACCGCAAGATTTATGGGAGATTTCGGGGCGACCGGCCTCTTTCTCAGTAGCGCCAACTCCAAAGCGAGCCTCGACGCGAGCCTCCCGCTGTTCAATCCGGCGACCATGCAGGACGACCTGCTGATCGAGAAGCAGGCCAACGCCAAGACGGCCCCGCTGTCCCCGGCCGCGGTGCTGGACCCCGCCACCGTCCAGGACGCCAAGGCCAAGGAGGAGGCCGAGGGCATCGCGATCGTGCCCGCCGCGCCGTCCTCCGCCGACAAGGACATCACCTGCAGCACCGCGTCCAGCCTCCAGGGCTTCTCCGACCCGGTGCGGGTGCCGAGCCTCTGGGCCGACGACTCCAGCCTGCACGCCCTGCCGGTCAACGGCTCGATCGCGGCCTTTCAGAATTTCCCCGCGAGCAATCCCGGACTGTTCACCGGGTCCGGGGCGCGCAGGGCCATCACGGCCAGTCACAATTTCGCCAGCAACGCCGTTGCCCCGGGCAGCAGGCACTCGCTGCCGAGCCAGCAGCAACAGCAGCAGCAACAACAGCAACAACAGCAGCAGCAGCAGCAGCAGCCGACCTCCCACCCGGGCGTCTATCTGCAGGGCAAGAGCTACACCGCGTGGTCCGGCGGGCCCCAGGCGCCCCAGCAGTGGGGCGCCGGGCCCCAGGCTGCCGCCGCGGCCAGCCCGGCCCTGTCGCCCTGGAATCGGGGCAGGTCGGTGCCCAACCTGCCGCCGTTGCACTCGTCCCTCCACGCGGCCGCCGCCGTCGCCGCCGCGGCCGGCCTCCAGGGCCGCAAGCCCAGCCCCACGTTCCCGGGACACCCCGGGCCCACCGGCCATCCATCCAACATCAGCCCGGTCAAGTTCCGCCGGAGCACCTCGTACCCGGGCAAGGGCAACCTCTATGCCCCGCAACCAACACCCACCTTCGAGGTCACCGCGGTCGAGGAGAGGGACCTCCTTCAGCTGCCACCGTATCAGCAGGTAGGATCACCTCTTCGTTGCACTTCCGGATGCGCCTATTTTCCCCCGTTTCGTTACCATCCTACCTCTAATGCGTGCTTGGTTCCCTACGCCAGAAATACCTCGTTCGGGTAGACGAATTTGTAGCTTTCTAGCTTCCTAATTTGACCCTTATGCCAATGTCCGTTTGGGTAAGCCTTCGCAGGTTGGGGTAGGGGAGCTTTTAATCGGTCAAAGGAAGTATTTGAGAAGAGTTAGTGGGGGAGGTAATATTACGCTATCGCCTCCTGTAACTTCCGTGACTGGACTTCATAATTTCCTTAATGTTCAGTTAAACACCGATTGGTTGGGTCTAGTAACTTCTGGTGGTTTGGTAGAGTTTGAAAATGTAATTTGAATTAAATGGGTGAAAGTTTATTTGGATAGGAGGTTCCATTGTTCATCCGTCTCAATTATATAAAGGAACTCTGAATTGGTAACAGCTTCATATAGTTCAATGTTCGATTTCCCCTTCTTCTCACCCCAAAATCAATTTGTTATCAGAGTAGGATATTTTAACTTTAAAAATTATTTGCTAATAAAAGGAATGAATGGTAGTATTATTCATCCTCGATAGCTGAATGGAATGGAAATGGATTTTCAATAGGCAACTTATTGGACATTTAGAGCAATTCTTCTTTGATGATATTAATCAGTAATGTTCCATCGTGGATGGTGCAAGATTTATTTGTCTAATTGAATAATTATCTCTTATTTCGAATAGGTCCAATTTTTAATATAACAAATTTCATTTTACCTATCATAGCAGCTAATAAAATTATTTGGACTAAATTTCAGTTCTTACTTAGGTACATCTTGTCCCGAAAATTTGACCCCATTTTTACAACGTAAACGCGTCTAAAATCGCATTATTCATCCCTATAATTTTGCGGAATTTCTTAGTGAATTTCTTTCGATGCAGACCATTATCCAAAACATCCAATTTCATAAAAACTTGGGGGACACGTACCAAAAGGTACGACTTCATGTCATTTTTCAGTGATAAAAATTTATGTGGTATCAGAACTAGACACTGACGGATGGACACGGCAACTATCTGCGTTCAACGGCAGGTGTTGTTTGTGCGGTAAGATCAGGATGGTCAGGATCGGGGATGTCCTATTTTGATTCACCGCTTTATTCATAGTTTGGGAAGCGTCTTTCTGGACGAACCATTAATCTTCCGTCCCTATAAATATATATCTGGAACAGGAAAACCAGCGAGCTGGTCCTTTGCTATCGTCTCGTGGACTCTCCACTAAACTACACTCATATACCTGCTACCCAACATAAAATTACAGCAATAATTAAACTTCTGTCAACGGGACGATCAAAATTTGCCATAAACGTAGGATTCCCAGAGGGGGGGTAGAGGGTGCCATCCAATCCCGAGTCTTATCGTTAATTTTGAAAATCCGCAAGTGGGTCAAAGTGATTGGAAGTCACCGCCGCGAATTTGGGTTAATTAAATCATTGAATTGGATACTCCCGATTGTGACTTAGATTAGGGGAAGCTAGAAATGTTGAATGCAAACCAGGAGTAATATGAATCCGGGACCCCCCCCCCTATCCCCTCCAAAACCCTACGTTGAAGTCGTGGCAAATTCGCGTACCAAACCTATCGAGTCAATTTTGAAACGACCTATAGATATACCATACCGGGAAATGGGTCATCCAATCAGAATGCCGTGCTGAAATTGCAGACAACTTGCCCCGATTCGGGATAACCAGTAAATCGCAATAAACGCCGCGGCACGGGAACGGGCGCGGGTTGGTTGGGTGAAAAGAATTAGCGTCGCATTGACGTGCGATTGTTTACCCGCCACCGTACCCGACGGTTTAAATTTAACCCCCTGACTTTCCATTGCGACCTGATTCAATCCGAATATAAGATTAATTAACATTTTGAGGTCACTTTGGCGTGGTGACTTTTTTAACCAGTTTTCCCCCTGACCGATATAATTCAACCTTTTATCGATCGTTCTAAATATCAGCCGGTCCGTCATCCATCGAAAGGAGGAGAAAAAAAAGTGGAAAAGGAAAACAGTCCATCCCATTTTTGATTACGCCATCCATCGCGTATCGAGATCGCAGCCGCCATTCAAAGTACGCGGCTCGAGCAACGCTTTGTTAGCAATTTCGTTCTAATAAGTGCGCTATAAATAAAGCTTTTAATTAAATTTATAAGTGCGCTCGTCGCGTGAAAAAAAAAAGAAAAAAATCCGACGCAAATCGCGCCCCGTTGGCACTCACCGATGGATACTCACTGGGTGTGAGTAATGGTGTGTCACTACGATCCACCCAACCGCGGGAAGGTCAATACCAGTTGGTTAATAACCACCGGAATTACCCCCCGATTGGGATTATTTTCCATCCGATCTTGCCGATTTTGGAACCTTTTTTCTTTTTGTTGGACCCCACGGACTTGGTCGGTTTTCCTGCGCAGACTCGGTGGGTTAATTACTCGCGACGTAAATAATTTAATTGAATTTCGATCGCGCGTCCAATTAAGAGCCATTCAAAGTCGCTCGGCCGCGCGTATGTTTGTTTCGATTTTATCCCGCTCGCATTTCTCATGCCCAGTTATGCAACGGCGACTTCGAGGCTTATATTTAAATTTAGCTAATGCAACGCTTGTTCCAACATCCGAAGCGTTGACGCGCTACGAAATCGTCGTTTCGAGTCGTTGCACTAGTTATTCGGTAACGTCGCGTCCTTTTCGCTCTTTTTTTTTCTTTTTTTCCCCCTTCATTTATTCGCCGGGCCGATTCAAAGTGCAGCTTGTTTAACATTCCTCTGTCACATTGCTAATGGTTTGCTGAAAACTTGTTATGAGAGACTTTTCAAACGGAGTGGGATTATTTGACGGTAATCTTTGGATGAAAATTCGTAGGGGTAAAAAAAAGTTTTTTCTTTTTTTTTTGTTCGGTGGTCTACATTGTAGAAAATGCTATGTTGAATCAAGTAAAATCGAGTTGAAACAACTGGTTTTTTGAGTCAAATACGATCATAGCTTATTTATAATTTGACATAGCTCATTTTATTATTACAAATAAAATATCTTTTGAGTTTAATTAACTCTATGTATATTTGGTAAGGAGAAATATTTTATTTATTAATTTTATAAAAAAATCTTTTCATAATTTCGCCTTGGCTAGGATTTGAACTCAGTAGGTAGATATTTTAACATGGAGTTAAAAGTTAAACCACTGCGCCAACGTCACTGTTTCGTAACGTGAGATATACACCGACTGTCATTTCACTAATTTCAATTATTTAATTTGAATATCGAGTAAATTCGACTATATAAATATGGGAGATTTAACTCGAATATGGTTGTTTCAAGTATGCCTACATCAACTCTACCATCGAGTTGGAAGCACTCAAAATTTTTTTTTCAGTGTAGAAACTGGTGCATTTCAAGTTTTTGGTAAACTGAGTTCTAATTTGCGACGGAATTGTTATTTTTTTTTGAGAAACTGGTTTATGAATATTTGAATTTCGAATATTTGTATATTTTTTTTTAAATCTAAATTATTTTCAGTTAAATTGGAAAAAAATTGTTTTTCTGTTTTGTCAACTAGATGTCACTTTATCATAAACAATTACAAAACAGTATATATATATATATATATAATTTACTATAATTTTTGTAATTGTCAATGTTTTGTTTAGTATAAAAAGTATTATTATTTATAATTAATTGATTTCAAAATTTAAATTGTTGCTATCAAAGGTATGTTGATGCAAACATTTTTAACCAGGTAGAAATTTATTCGAGTACTACTTTAGCAGTTTGCCAGTTCATCTTGTATGTTTGTAAGTCACTTGTTAAATATTCTAGAAAGATCCGTCTCAGTTTTGTAATGCTATAACTCGTAAGGTACTAGGTATGGAAAAGTTACGAGTAACTTGATAATTTTATTGCTCGTAACTAACGTTATTCTTGTAGGCTACTGCGCTAACAAAATATACGTAAAAATTGATTAGTAATCAAACTGAGTTTACCATGTTTTGATCAAACTGAGAAAATAAAGATTTATATTCATTTTATAGGAAATTTTATTGTATTTATTTTATATTTAATTACCATTTTTTATAATATTAATTATTTTACCAAATTTTATCAGAAAAATGAAATTAATTTTTAACATTAAACTTGATAAGTTTAATTAAATTTAATTTTTTTCTTACTTAAATACGCTTCAATAATAATTAAAATCATTTTTAGAATAATTAGTATAAGTTTTATTTTTATATTTGTATATATTGAACAAGATAATTACAAAATTAAACTTCCAAACATTTTTCAAGATAAATTAGTTTAGGCAAAATAGAATTCCTACTGTAAAAATGGCAAGGGCCCAAACTTTACTACAAAACAGCTATTAAAATTTCTTCCTGAGAATAATAAAAAAATTTACATTTTAATCATAGTTTTATAAACGTTAAATCAACCTGATAACACTTATTAAGTCAATAATATAGATTTAAATAATATGGAAATGTTTCTTCTACAAATCTTTTTTTATATTATATAAAAATTATGATACTCTTAAACTTTTGTTTTAAAATACTTTCACAGAGTAGTCTCGATGCTAGTTTTAGTACAACCGAAGAATGCAAATCGCGAAAAGTGTTCATTATTTTTACACGATGAATCATATGAATTTGAGCTTTCGGGAATGAGGATGACTTTTGATGTGAATATGATGAAACATTGAGGATTGAAAGTTGCAAGATAAGCATGTGCACACTAACAAAAAAGGAAAAAAAAAATTAGACTAATTAAAAATATTCTAACGTTCGTTTGGATTGAAAAAAGAAGAGAAAAAAAGTTTGCTCAGTACGAGAGAATAGAAGATTCTATTCTTAATTATTTCACATTGGAATATAAACTGAAGTGGTAGAGGGGGAAAAAGTGACATTTTAACCGAATTAAAAGGGACCCATAATTATGAGTAATATAGAAACTAACAGATTATTAACGTTCGATTGAGTTTCATTAATAAAAATTGTTGAATTGTTGATTAAAAGTTCTTTTATAACTTTCATAAACTCTCGGGTAATTTTATTACTTAATAAAAGCATTATATATCGCATAAAGGTGTACGATATAATAAAAATACAAATGCACAAAAAAGGACTATTACATTTGATTAATTACGTTAATGAAGTAATTCGTTGTAATCGAATTTACTGCAAAGTACCGCGCTCTCATAATTTTTTAACTAACTTAAGGTGGTAAGCAACGGTGCACTTTTGTCTCATTTCGCAAAAAGCTCGTTTTATATGGCCACTAATATAATTTTTGTTTTCTTTTTTTTCAAAAGAAAATAGATCTTTATATATTTTTCATATTTTCTTTCCCGTTCCCTCCCCCCCACTTTTACATTTAGACTTTATCTATAATTGAATATCCCGTTTAATCTATTCCATTTTGGCCACGTTTTTAATTAAAAATATTTTATTTTCCCGTCAGCAAAAACAACCGTTCTAATTAGAAGAAAAAAATTGATAATGAAATTAAAAAAATAGCTAAACCGACGAAATTTAATGAAAAGTAAAACACAGCGCGAGTGTAATAGAAAAATATCAAAATTCCCCTTGCAGTTCCATATTGTACGCCGAAAATAATTGGTACAGTTTTTAATTCATTAAATGGCGAGAGATTAAAAAATACGAGGGGGAAATAAAGCAAACAAAAATTGTGCTTCCGCAAACTTTGCCGCGCAAAAAGTTGTACTTCCGAATTATTAATTCTAATAACTGTAATAATTTTTTTTTATTCTACTGATCTATCAATCAAAGGCAAATTTCATTGGGAAAATGAGTAGAAATAAAATCTAAAATGTTTTTCAAATTCTAAATTCAAATTAAGTTTGGCTTAAGGGAATCTTTATCCAATTCTGTATATTTTTTCGTACACATTCGGACTTCCTTCGTCCTTGGTCTTCGACGTCAAATTCACCATTCTTATATTTTTCAAACCATTTACAACTTCTCTCAATTAAGACGAGATATTTCAATTATCCTTACGATGTGAACTTTCATATCATACAATTTCAACCATACCACAATGATAGCGCCATCTTTAGTCAAATGGCGGAGAATTATTTGCAGACCTAACCATATCAATAGTAAAAATGACAATCATAAGTGCAATGTTTAGTAATTTCCAATTAAAAGCTACTACATATAACTTAGAATATCAGTATTATATATATAATAAAAATAGTCAATCTTCCATCTTATATACTAAAATTGGTATAAAAAACGGTAATCAATGATACTTCTTTATACTCGGCGTATTACTAAAAAATTCAATCGAATTGCAAGACAAACGGTGCCGATGAAAATTTGAATAGTCCGCTTATTTCGCACGGCAAAAGACGGCGCTTTTAGGTGGCTCCGCGGCCTCATCCGTCGCGCATCGGCCAGCGCAGTGGCGAACTAAACGATAACGATTGGGCGAAATCGCGTCCGCGTTACGCCGCGAGTTCGAGCGCGCAATTAATCTTCGCGCCTTCCTCGTCATCTTGTCCCGTCGTCTTGTTCGCCGAATACTGACCTAGTTCCCTCGCAACCCGCTAGCTCTGACAGTGTCTAGCAGAAGTTTAAGCTCAGCTATTTTGGACGCCGTACGAAAATAGTACTTGCATGCTATTCGAACGAAATGGCGGCTCTCGTTACGAGGTTACAATCCTTTTAGAGTGCCACCTTCTAGCTTAACTATTATTTATTTCACTTGCCCAAGCCCGACGCGGTTTCGCCTCGGCTGTAATATTAATCTCACCCCCCCCCCATCCCCCAAATCCGAAAAGTTACTAGCAATCGATTAATGGAAATTGCACGTACGAGGTTTATGTTCCCCAACCCAAGAGAATTTATCCCCCTTGCATTAATTCATTTTGAGAAGTTTATTTGGGGGAAAAAAAGGGTTGGAATGTTGCGGGACCGGAAATCGAAAGTTGGACCCATTTATATAGGTTTGATATCAAATATTATATTTGATATTACATATACATATATTGTGATTTAAATAAGATGTTAAATATTATATATAAGATTTGGAGCACATAAATGTTCCATATATGTGACATATACGTTACATGCGGTGTTACATATATGGACATTTATGCGTTACATATATGTAATATATATACAAACATAAATAGAACTACCCCAACTTATACTGAGAAAAAAGATATATCACAAATTACTATTTTTTGTATCAAATTGGGGATATATTGGAAAAGTAATTATTTTTACTGTTAATAATAGTAAAATGTAAAAGTCACGTAGTAAATATTAGTACAAATGTACTACAAGCTGCTTTGATATTTATCATTTTTACTATTTTTAATAGTAAAATGTTCCACTTTTCAACATACAGTCAAGCTTCAATAGCTGTCCCACCCCCCCTTGACCTATCTTGCTTCATAACCTGTCCACCGCCATATTGTTTATCAGGGTTGGCTCAAATTAGGGCACTTTGGGTGCCTATTGGTTATACAATTCACATTTAATCATTTTGAAAATTTATTTTCACATTCCTGACAAATGACTGTGATTGGTTAATGTTCTATCTTTGTCTTGCGAGACCGGTTGTGAAGCTTTTAGTCCCGTTGGTGGACAGGTGTTGAAGCTTGACTGTACATGTTCTCCAGTACATGTTGCATATGCAAATTTTTACTTCGGGTATTATACATACATGTATGATATATTTGTTCTTTATTACACATACAATTACACATACATTAAGTTTTAGTTTGTCTTATTATATTGTATATTACAATTATATACCATTTTTAAAATCATTACTAAGATCCGAACCATAAATAACAGAAATTTACCAAAAAATGTACAGTTAAACTTAAAATCATTGTTGATGTACAATAAGTTGCGTGACTCGAGGTCAAACACTTTGATATTCCACGATAAAAGCGGAGTTTTAAATAACCATCGGATTAAAAAAAAAATTCAATGAAATTAATTCTCTCTTAAATACCATAAAGATTTTGCTACAAGTGCGGAAAACTTTTCTTTAATAAACTTACACTTCCAATTTGTTTTAATTTATAATAAAATTTTATTGTCTTTTAAAATAAATATCAATATATTATTTGATCCATGTAACGTCAATTATTTTTCACATTATAAAAGGTAATTTCAATTTACCCCCCATTATTTGTTGATATTCAGGTACCCATTGGCGCGTGACCAAATGATTTGAAAAATCCAATGGCAAAGGAAATATGTAACGCGAGTAAAAAAAAAAAAATGATTACAAATTTATAGGGACGTGAAACTGTTGAGAAATAAAGTTCGAGCGGGGGTTCAATAAACGAGGGTAAAGCTAAGTTATAGTTCATCCAGTTCAGTATAGCCGATGGCTGGTCGCTCGGTCTTCTGATTCACCTTCGGAACGAATCGTGGCACGTGCCATGATTTTCTAGAGCAGTTTCACTGCGACTTCATCGGCGTTATTCGTTATAGCATTATTTCTTCGCGGCAACGCTTATAAACTACGTTACAACTTTCGTTTGTCCGCTCGGGTGTAAACTAGGGGAAAAAAAAAATTTTTTTTACACACATTGCACCAACACATTTTTATTTATTTTATTTTTTTTTATTACGCTCACTGGAATTATTGTTGTGTAACCCGCAGGCTTTGAAATGTTTTTCATAAATACAAATACTTTCATTTGTTGGAATTTTTTTGCCGGGAAATCCGTTCATTCGAGTAATTCCCTTTCATTTAACATTCGTATTTGGCGCGCAAGCGCGCGCATTCAGCGCCGCGTCTGCAACTTCACGCCGTGCTGAGTTTGCGACTAATTCAATCTCCGTCCTTCAAACGACATTTTTCTCATTCTCTTTAACCGGGTAGTTTTATTGCGGTACAACTTCAGGCGTGTCGTTGAGCTTTTTAAGATAGGAGATACTTTTTTTTGAGATATTTTTAGATGTCATATTAGGGGGAGGGGGGATAAGCAAGTAACGTCGTGGCAAAGGAAAGATACTAAAATTGTCTTAATTATGAAAATTATTATTATTTAAGTTTAAATTCATTTCAGTAAAAGTTTGTAATGTACTGCTTGCAGTTTTATAAAAGTAAAGCTTGGAAGTGTCACTTCAAAGTAAGAACGTTCAAGGAAGTTTTTAAAAATAACAATAAATCTCCATGAATTTTTAATATCTTCTACTGAACCATTTTTAGAATATCCTCTCTCGCAGCATTCTCTTATTTTTCAAACTTCTTCTAAAGTAATACTTAAAAAAAAACTTCTCGTATTATGCTATATAATAGAACACACAAGCATTTCTTTTTCTTTTTTTTTTCGATCATTTTGAGAGTCAATTGTTAAGACAGGCTTTTATTTAGACTTTATATAGACTAACCACAGACAAATATTATTACAAATTTCCATTTTTACCAGTTTGACATCATATTTGTAGAGAATCAAAATTTATTTGACAACTACAATAAAATTTGTACAATGTGAACATTTTCAGCCAGTAGAATCAGCCATAAATGCGCATGCGTCAACATTTTTATTCACAAAAACAGTAAAAATAATGCTCCTGTTAAAAACATTAAATTGTTTCTTTTAAACAGAACATTTTTGTATTGTATTTCTCTCAGTGTATAAGCAACACAGTTCATATATTAAATTATTCAATATAATTATTTATTTACCATTCTGAACTTAAACTATTAATAAAAAATTTTCTCAAAACCAAGAAGTTTATCACAAATTAAAATTCAGTTTTCCAAAATTTGAAATTTACTGGTTTTTACGTTATAATAATATTCTTTATTGTCGGTTTGCAAGTCATTTAATTTGAATCGGTCAGAGTGAAATTGGCGCGAAATTTTCTCACGGAAGATAGCCGCGGCTGATAAGCTCCGATAAAACGCGAGCGATCTGCATAAGATCGGCGGATAATTCACCTTGGCTATCAATAGTCCGGGCGATTTGAAAATTGTAACGCGACGTACAATAGGTGGCGTGCACGTGGGCGCCTGCACGCACATGCACGCGCACGCGCGCACCATTTTCCAGCGCTAAAAATTGCCCACTCGATTCAGATAACGATTTTTACAATGCGCGCGGCGTGGCTTTTCCACCGGCGCTATTCCTTCCTGGCAACTTCAATTTTATAAATTATTCCGCTATTTTCTTTTTCCATCCTACTCTGTTTTTTTTTTTTTTGCATCTCCTTTTTTCCTTTTTATACGCGATCTTTT
>JABFPN010000835.1:0-37419 GCA_022817305.1 Leptoteleia sp. ZL-2020
ACATGCTTTGTAAGAATAATGTATTCTTATTATAAATAGAATTTAGTTTTGTCCATATATTGAATGGAATCCCTATTTAATATAAGAAGATTCTATTACTCTTAAATAGACAGTTTTGTGAGTGTAGTATATCGATATTGATATCGCGCGGTCGATAATGATGCGCATGACACTCGTACTTAGCCTATTTCCAATTATATTTCTTAATTGTGTTTTGTTTAAACATTGTTGTGGAAGTAGTGTTTGACAGCATTTAACCTTATAGAACTAATTGATGTGTTTGAAGGTTTATGTACTTAAGTTCGGTTTTTAATTCATTATACTTTGTATTAGCAGGTTATTATTTTATTGACAGTTTAATTTACAATCCAGATAGTTCAAAAAATTATCCAGATAGCAGTATGCTCTGCTATCCACAGATATTAAAGTTTACTATCACAGATATTCAGAAAAACTATCTAGATCATTATTTTAACTATCCATTTCTCTCAGTGTACCTAAAGTTTGTCCCGAACTGGAAACTTAATCGGGCCATCGTATGGATACCCTTCCCAGAATATTCCTATTGGAGGCCTTGCATGGCCTTGATATGGCATACCTAGATATATACACAGATGTTATATGTACACAGAGGGACATGCCTCGGCTGAATTTTGCTAAGTTTGTAACATCGCAAATTCCAATTTTCCCAAATCGAAGCTCGCGCTCCACGACATCGAACGGGAAGATACCGCGCGAATGACCGCGCGAGCGCACATTAATCACGCGATGTCGAGCGCAAATCTGTCCCAGATACGCTGTCCGGCTCGCGCGTACCCGCAGATATGTAAATCAATGGCGCGCAACCACGTGCTCCGCTGTTGCCCACGTGCGGCGCATTGTCGACCCACTGGCTGCCATTTATGTGCGTCACTTAACCCCGCGACGGAGAAAGTAATTATGCACGAAGAAACAGGAAACGAACGCAACTGCTACCGTGTCACCCGCGATGATTCCCGTGACAATGCAACGCAATTAAATTCCGATTGGAATAACGAGTTTTTGCGACGGGCACCGTTATGCCGGGGCTTAATTAAATTTATTTGTCTCGTTCGCGTAAAAATTATGCAAAGTTCAAAGCAAACGTCGCTTCACGTTAAATGCACCTTTTGCCATTTCACATTGTGTACACCAGATCGATTCAATTTAGCATTATAAAGTAGCGACGTGAACTTTTCGATCTGTCTTTTGACGCGATCTTCGAAAATGTTTTGAGTAAGTAGAATAAGTAAATATTTATAATTAAACACACCCGGGTGAAAAAGTTTTATTGCCACAGAATCAGCCACGTGTGGGAATTACTGTGGCACATTTTTTATAGAATTCGCCATCACTTTTAGTATGGCATTACAAATTTTTTCGGAGCGTCAGATAGAAATGTAAAGAAATTGCAAATGAAGTTAAAAAATTGCATTTGAAATATCACAATTTTTCATTGCATTTCATTTTTACGAAGTTTTGATTTGTGAAGAATGCAAAATGAATGCACGCTGGGTTGAGTTGGCAACCCGCGAAAGAAGGAAAATCATGGAAGTAAACGAGGTTGTAAATTTTTACGGGTGATCAACGTTAAAGCGAAATTAGAGCCTTACATTAAAAATGCATTTTTAATTATCTGCAATTTCTATTTCTTGTAGCGTTCGCCAATACGGCAGAAAATTCATCCGCACATTCGATATTCGTGCTTGAATGTTCGACTGCTGTAATAATCCAGCGCAATAACACATACGTTCGAATACTTTGAAGGTAGGAATTAATTAAAAGCTCGTTTCATTTTGCCATGCCGGCGCTTGTTGTTACTCCTTTGCAGACGGCGAAACGTATAATGCCATTGTAAAAAGTCAACGATAAGTTTACAAGCTCGAACGCATTGAGAAATAAGGCGAAATTTAGCCAGTAATTAATTAATTATGGCATTTTCCTTTTTAATTACCAGCATCGTGTTATCTTTGAAGAAAATACTTAATATTGCCGGCTAAAATTGTATTCGAAGGAAGAAAGGAAAAGAAAATAAATATTTCATTGTAATGAAAATAAGATCTGAAATTTTATGCTAACAAAGCTTATTGAGAATAAAAGATATGCATCGGGTTACACAATCAGTAGCTCAAAACTAAAATTTGATTTTAGTGAATTACGTAGTCTTGCTTATGAACATATATTTTAAATTATATATGAATATGTAAAATCAAAGACCAAACAAGATTAATATATTGCATTTAAATATTAGTAAAAAATATTTATTTAATGTCGGAATTCTTGACAAATATAAGAATACATAATCATGTAATAAATTTAAAATAGACAGTAATTCAACTTCGGATAAAGATTATGGAATCGTTTAGTTCCATATTTTACTATTTGGTTTCGTTTCATCTCATTTTTTTAAGGACTTATTTTTCTTTTCGAGTTTCTTGCATACTGAGAAGAATATTATTTTGTCCCAGTTTATCAGACTTTTTTAACATTAATAAAAGATACTGAACGTTGGAAGTATTATTTTCAGACTCCAAAATGACTTATAGTAAGTTTTATTGGAGCAGAGTCTAGTCTTACCGAACTTATTTAAAATTTATATAAGGTAATAATTTTCTTCGACTGGTAAAAGCAATGACAAAGTTAAGTGGAAAATGGATGAGCAGAGCGAAATGTGCAACTTTGTTGCAAGAACAACAGCTCTGTTGTCAAATACGTATCTTTCAATTTC
Source organism: Leptoteleia sp. ZL-2020 (assembly GCA_022817305.1). Lineage (NCBI taxonomy): Eukaryota > Metazoa > Arthropoda > Insecta > Hymenoptera > Scelionidae > Leptoteleia > Leptoteleia sp. ZL-2020. The sequence continues at coordinate 2,747 of JABFPN010000835.1, forward strand.
ATCAGAAGGATCTTTTATTTAAAAGTGAATGTAAATTTGAAGACTGCATAGAAACATTTAGAAAGTGGGACACGTTTCGGAGACATGTATATCACACTCATTCAAACTTTGATGACATAAATTTCCATAATTTGATGCGACACGACTGTACATTAATCAATGATAGCCAAGAATATTTAAGGAAGTTTGTCTACTTTTATCATACACATTATCATGTTTTGACTTTTGAATTTGAAATTTAATTTTTTTGCAAATAACTTTTTCCGCGGTTTATCAATTTCTTTTCATTTCTTTCTATTTTTTTTAAACAAAATCATTGTTAACTGAGGGTGGAAGAATGAAAAGTGAAATGAAAGTAAGAGTCATAAAGTTGCACGATTTTTGCAACGAGTGCGCATTATACGGCGCAAGATGTAACTTTAAAAGTCATATTATTCATCAAAGTTGCGTTTCGGGACGCTTTGTGAACGATGTATGACGAGTTCAAAGAGCAGAAAGACGCAAAGTGCTGCTTGAGCTTCCTATTAAGCGAGACACCATGACAATGAGACGCTATGTAGTTACATCGTGACTACGGACAGCCGTTTAGCGTGACGCCGGCAACTATCGACCATCGAAGCCTCTTAACTGCTCGCAGTCATGTGTGCCTTTATGCACGAATGTACGTATATGCAGATCACTAAAGATCGAGTGTCTCGTAACTTTAGATGATTCGAGTAAATCCGCACGACGGTAGTCCAAGTACGATGCAATTTCAAATCTAATGTGTTTTTCGTTGTCAAAGAGTAGGCGATTTTGGCGAACAAAAAAATTGATCAACTGGAAGAATAATCAGCCTCGCAAACAATCGATCGTTTTTACAATTAACGCAATGTTTCGTTGGTTTGCATTTGGTTGACGAGGATGATTTTTTTCGGAACTTTTCAGGATGATATTTATAGTATATTTAGTAGGCTTAAATTAATATTATTAGATTGCAATGATAGAGCCTGCGAATAAAATCTACAACCTTCGTGTAACATTTTTTTTTTTTTCGAAACTGAAGTTTATCACCTAATCTTTATAACCCTTTCTGTTCCAGTTTTTCTCGGTCAGTTGGACGGGATATTATTCCCCGTGGTCCGATCCTATTGGATCGTGGCAATAAAAGGTCGCACCGAGCGAGCTTATATTGCTGCGAAATAATGCTTTAGCTGGCTTTATTTTAAGTTGAAAAACCATTATTGCCTTGTATTGATTGAATTGATTTCTGATAATTTAGTAAATGTAGGTGGCTCTAATTTGTGGATTAGTATCAAGATTGAAATATTAAACACATTAGATATTGAATACAGTTGCTACTGTTTTTATAATGACTTGGGAATACGCATTTTGTCCATGCGTATAAACCCAATTCTTCGCTACAAATTAATTGCATGCATACGCACTTCGCAATTTAAATTGTAAAATAAATATTGAAATAATAAACCGACTGATCGCGCGAATAAAATGTAATTTTTTTTTATTAACGTACGAACTGAATAATAATTTTCTACTTAAATTTCATAACGAATTTTTTGATTGAAAAATGAAAAAGAAAAGGGTAAAAATGATACGATAGAGTTGAAAGTTATATTGGACACTGACTTTATTATTTAATATTTTACGTACAACTTTTCATTAAAATTGAATTTCCGTAAAATAAATATATCGATTGAATGTTAACACATTGGATATAATAAATGTTAACTATTCTCGTATTAATGATTATTGTTATAACAATAATAAAATGGATTCGGACGGTTTCGCGTACTTTGAATATCGGCTACCGGACCCAAGAAAACGTATTGTGCGAGTGAAACGAATATCGACCGACATTTGCACCGCATTTGAAGTTATTTAAGCAATTCCCGTTTGTTTCGAGGGACTTTAGTGCAGTAGCTGTTATAGAAGTTTCAACAAGGTGTACACCATCATCTGTATAATCAACCCTTTATAAATGTGCAGTCACCGAAAGTACAAGGAACTCAAAAACAATCCATCATAATGTTTTTTTCACGCCGCGATATTCTGGCACCGGTTAACGAGGGTCTTGTAAACGAACTTGGACAAAGTCTTGGACCCCTTATCCTCGAACACAAACAAAACAAGACCGCCCAAACAAACAGTGAAATTTAAATTAAGGAGACACGAGGCTACGCATACGAATACCTCAAGATGAATTACAACGCGCGGTGTAATTATTTATTCAGCAGTCAGTTAATAAATTAAATCAAATTATATCGATAACAATGTTGAAACATTTGCACGGACAAAAATAATGCACCATATACTATTGCACCTTAATGCAATCGAAGGATAAATTTCTTGCCTTGCCACTTCTCCCGTAGACGCGTGGTAAATATAATGAAAAAAACAAAAAAAAAAAAAAAAAAAAAAAGTATCGAGTAATTGTTAATATTCTTTTTTCGTCAACTTTTATCATACTATAATAGGAACAGCGACAAGATAAGAACATTTATTTCACGAGTGCCAGAAGCTATGGTAATAATTGCCGGAATATTTGTGGGGAGTATATATTGTTTAAAATAAACGTGTTGCCGTCAAGGTTGTCGTGTAGTGCCTTTCCAAATGAAGTATTGCAATTAATTATTAAAGTATTGGCTTTTCTTCCTTTACAAGATAGTTTATTACGGTATAAAACGTTTCTGGAGAATGACGTTGTCGTTTAAAGCGTTGCATCAAAAGGATATCTTTTGTGCTTCCCAAAGAGAATTGTGACTTTGTTCTAAAATTGACGTAATTCGTTTTTATAAACCATGAAATTGGACTGTCTTCCACCTGTCTCTCTTACTGAATTATTTTACTATTTTAGCAAATTAGATCGGTTTTCAATGTTTTCCCATTATGTTGTGATTAATAATAATAATAATAATGCATCAATGAAGTTTATTTAATTATAAATATATACAAGCATTAATATATTATACTAGACAAATTCTTTCTTAAGACAAGAAATTATAATTCACTAGAAGTTTTAGCAATTTTTATCTCTTGTTACAAGTAAAAAAAATAGTTTATTTACTTTTATATTATATTTGTCATATTTTTTAAAATTAAGTACAGTCCAATTAACATAATAATTAATCGAACTTTTAGAATATCGTTGACAAGTATTTTATGTCACAGGTACTATATAATACAATACTTTTGTATGTTACTTTTCTCTCATCAAATTTGAATCCGAAAACTTCCATCTTCGTCAATCATAATACTCCTGCATTCTGTCTTGTTCTTTCATTTGACAAGTAAAAATGTTTCGTGCTGTGTACAAAAAACAAAAGCTCGAATTATCGATGTTGCAATGACAAACTATTCCTCGAACTACCAGACGAGTGTTTCCCTGTCGCATTTTTATCCCGGTATCGGGCTTAATTAATCCTTTTAATTGCAAGAAGTTTGCAGCTCGTGAGATAACCGTGGCGATCTGAAAGAGTCAGCGAGTTGTATTGTTTTATTATTCCCCGTCGTAATAGAATTGAAACGTCGCTTCGACGGAGTCGCCGGATTAAATAATGAAAGACGATGTATATATCGCGAATGGTCCGTAGAAAGAATGAACAGTTGTAACGAAAATTTCGAGAAAATTTGGCCGTCGAATTGCAATCGCATCGGTAATTTCTTTTCACTTTGAAAGCGAGCATGCGAAATTTCTCCCGGCGCATTAATAAGATTACTTAATACATTATGGCCGTAAGATCGTGGGTTGGCGAGCCTTTGCATAATAGCATGGTGAGCTTTAATGAGCTGTGAGTAACGCTATCAATGCGAGGAAACAAACTCTCGCACACAGCCGAGGAGGCAACTCCGGCAGCGGCAGCCACCCTCGTCTTCCCCCCTCCCTCCCTCCCACCGGTCCTTTTTTCATCGTCGTCTTGTCTCGGCATGACGGTGTTAAACTTCCAAGGGGACGTTGTCCCGTCTCGGACGTCTCGACTCACGTGTCGACGAAGTTTCCCCGCGCTTTTTTCCGCCGGATAATTGCTTCGCCGTTCACCGGCGTACACATACGTAAATGTATACATAAATTTAACGTGGCCGGAGTTCTCTCGCAGCCACTTCTCTCGGCCTTTCTTTTCCCTTCGTTAATCCGCTAAAAATTTTAACACGCCACGCGGAAATCGCCACTTCTTTTTTTTTTTTTTTTTCCTTTTTTTCCATTTCTTTTTCTTTTCCCGGCGCTGACTTTTGCGCGCCTCTCGTTCGCTCTTTTATACCACGGCCGCGATGCAAAGTGCATTTTCGAGCCTTTGATTGTGCGCTTATTGCTCCCGCGGTGATTGGTCCGTATATATTTATTTATTTTCCAATAATATTGATGCTGTCACCGGATCCGTTTTCACTAACTTTTCTCATTCACTTTTGGAAATATTAAATTGACATTTTCAAATGTGCTTGTTCCTTTTTGGTCGGTAGAAAGGAAATTTGTGTCAAGAGTTAAGCATTTTCAGTTGGTTGGAAGTATCGTTGTTGTTAGTTATAAAATTGATGAAAAAGTTGTGGATTGATTCCTTTGCCTTTCACAGTCAAACAAATTCCGTGGTATTGATCAAATTCTTACTCACATTCTTATTCTTCTTACAATTTCTCTAATAAAAATTTCGACCAGGGGGGGAATATGGCTCCGAAGTGGCATGCCATTTTGATTGAATTGATGTGGCCATGATATGGCAACCCTAGATAGGGCTGTATATGTGATATCCACATGGGCACCGTATCACTAATGTATTGCATTAACGTTGATGTGTTTTTACTTTAGACATTATTTTTTATTATACTGATAATAGATATGTACAAATTTATAATTTTAATCACGTAATATTCAAAAATTACACAAATTCAATCATTTTTATGATTTATCAAATAAATTCCACTTTCACTATGTAAATAGTAATTTGGTAGATTTTTCTTTCCGTATGTAGAATATTATCAAGATGAAGTAATCGCTAAACACTCGTGGTAATTAATACTTAATGTAAGTAATTAACTAGCAGATTATTAAAGTGCGATAAAATCAGTTTCAACATAAAATTAGTGTTTAGACGCAGGTATTCGTACAGTTTCTTGGGAAATTAAAAATTGTTATCAATTAATATTGAGATTCAAAAGATATAAATGTAATTATTAATTAATTCTAGATATTTTAGTTTTTATATGATTACACTCAGAGGGAAAGAAGGCAAGCTATCAACGTCCCGAAAGATCATTTTCCATAAAAACGCTTAGTTCAGGCGATTTCTTTTCGTGCACGAATCGTACGATTCGTACTCTCTCTCTCTTTCAACATAGGTAATTAATTTATGTTATATTAATTACGATGAACGAATTCCATTTAAAGTGGAATGGTTAAGTGTTAAGTGTTTATTTAAAAGAACGAATTGTTACAAAGGTAAAATGGTAATGCGCGCGGGGGCATTTTGTAATTGAATTTTATTTGTTATCACACCGATCTGTTTTTCGTTTCAAGATCATTGTCCCATATGTAAAAGCATAAAATTTGTTGGCCGCCGTCATAAACAACTCGTTCAATATTTTATTTCATTTCCGACAGCTCGAAACGCAACACGAAAATGTTCCGACCCTTTTTATTTTAACCGAAACGGCGCGCTTGCTTAATACATTAAACGCGCCTCGGTATACATCATTTTTTTCACCTCGTTCGAACGTATTTTTCAACTTTAATTAAATTTCGTATTCATATGTTTATTGTTTCTCGTAAATCTAAAGTTTCATACTTTGTATTCCGGTCGCTCATTTTGTCCTTTCCGTTGCACAATATTTCTGGCCTTGAATCCTGGAAGACAATTTCAAGGCACGGAATCGCAAGGGACCCTTGAGTTGTGACGTCCTGCGGCTTACCTCGCGCTCTCTTTACCTACCTCTTCTTCCTCGTGCACCACCTCATTGCTCGAAAACCTGTAAAATGGGAGCAAACAGATCTCCGCATTAAGTCCGAACTCTCTCGCGCGCGTAGCAAGGGACGCGAGAGAATTCCTTACCCTTCACTGCTACTTCGAGTGCCATCTGCAACACACGCGAATACCTTGGAGAGATACCTTTACAGCAACAATCTTACTTTCCTCTTCTACCTACGTAATATGTTATACGCCGTTTAACTTTTTCATTATATCATTCTAGTCAATGAAAAATGTCCGAAGGGTGTCAGTTTGTTATTTCTCAAGGAGCCACTTGAAACGAAACAAAAATACAGATAATTTTTCTAACCACGCGTAACAATGACGTAACAATGACGTTTTAGTAACAATGACGAAAACTGATACGGGTACGTTATATATTGAACATTTTACCAAATTTGCAACTCAAACAAATGTTTGTACCGATAAATTTTTGCCAGATAAATGTGCTATATTATTTTATATCGTTGACTCTGCCTTGTTAATATCGCGAGTAAATTGAATTGTGTATAAATTTTATTATTCCGCAATTTTAAAAGTGAAAATATAAATTTTAAAATAATAACGAAATGGAAGCGACGGGTTATTGATTCGTTAAAAAAATGTGTAAAAGGGCTAATATTTTTACAATTGTTTTGGTTAAAGCGCATGGAGGAAATTGTTCTCGTTGAATCTCTTTGTATTTTTTGACAATTTAACACCAAATGTCAAGAAGATGTTAATTTCCACCCGAAACGGAATAGCTCCGAGCGAGCAATTGTTGTCGGATTGAATTCGCGACGAAAGGTGTCAAGCGCGACAACGCGAAAGCCTTAGTGGATCTTCTTCTAATCCATCACAAACGTTTGCCCGCATCCGGGCCGGAAAACTCATTTTCCTAGGCAGGTTGGCGCGAGCGGGGGGCACCTAAATCTTTCCCGGTTGAAAATTGTTTCGCGGCGGCAGCTGTCCGCGCGCGGAGATAAACTGGGGGCTAAGGCGAGCGTTGCGCTGGTATAGGGAAGCGCGCGGGCCAAACCAACGTAACGTATTAGACGCGTCGAAATGGAACCGATGTCACTTTTGCGCGAGCCGCTTCCTTTCCCTTTTCGGGGGATAGAAGCCGAGCGCTTGTATCGCCAGGACCGGCACGTCGAGCGCCTCGAGGGCCCCCGGCCGAACGATGCAGCTTTCATTACGGCCGCGCTGGTACGCGCATTCGCGCGGCCGCCTAATGACCAACAGGGCTTATGCACGAATTACACGCTCGGGGCTCGGACGTGCCGGCAAAAGGCCGCCGTGCGTCACTTTAACGCCGCATCGTACTACTGCTGTGTGTGCGTGTCTGTGTGTGTGTGTGTGTGTGCGCGCGCACCCTTCCCCACCGCGCAAATGGAAAATCTTGTCAGCTTGTTTGCCGCGCGAAAAACTGGTTTTCGCGCCACAATGGGTGTGGGGGGGGATACCGTTCAAATTATAGTTTGATTGTTTTAAGCCGGCTTACATGAATTCAGCCGCCAAGATAATACGGGCGGGAAAAGCTTTTATTATATTTGAGAGCGCGGCGAAACAATCGCTTAGGCACTTGAGTGGTCCTTTAAGACCTTGATAAATGGTTTAATTCACCGGGAGCAGTGAAATATTTAAGGGTTTTCAACCACTCTTGTTGCGGCTACCGAACCCGCCGCCTTGCGCGTTCAAAATTTATTTTCATATTGTGCCCGGGCGTTTTTATACAAGTCATTAGTTTTTTGTTCATTATTCAAATTGCGCGGAGAATAAATGTTCCGCGCGCTTTAGATTTGTTGTTTAAATAGCTTGGAAATATTCCTTCCGCTGTTATTTAAGTAAAGTGCGACTTTTTTTTTGGCTTAAATTTTAATCATTTAAATTCTCTTATTAAATAGAATGTGGTTTATTTTAAAGTATTTAACTTGAAGTGGAGATTGTTAATTGTTGAATAATGTATGATTTTCATGAAAAAAATTTAAATACAATATATTTTGTATGTTACGTATAGTGTTCTTGTTTATAGTATTTATTATATTCATTGTTTATATTTTTGTTTAATAATGCAAGTGATAATATTATAATTATTCCATTCTTCAATGTGGAATCCTATGATGGAAGTATGAAAAATGTCTCGTGGTCGAAATTGCCAGAATACTAAACAGTCCGGATAGCGTGGAAAAGCAGTTTTATGAAAAGCATTTCATGTAGGAGGAGCAACGAAAGACAAAAAGCGCTCATATAGTATAAGTAACGATACAAAAGCGCCTCGCACAGTACGAGTGACGATATAAAAGGGGTTCATATAGAACGGACGCTAATTGCGAAACACATTGTAAAAATTTCGATGCGAGCTACAGTGTGGACTTATTTAGTATCATTTGGCAAAATATTAACAATGAAATATTTAAAAATGCAATGAGAAAAATATGCTTTAGTCCAAATAGTCAACCTAAATTTAACCATATTTCTGAAGTGATAATAATCAAAATTTCGATTAAAATAATCAGGTTTTTTTTGGGAATCTAACCATAGGTGTTAACTTCAGTTGCAATATCTCATTCAATGTTTATTTTATCTATGTTTATTTTAGTACTGTTTTTTTCTTTCTATTCATATATAAATCAAATAGTAGAATTTGGACATTTATTTACATTCTGATTTCTGTGTTGAACATTTAGTATAATTTTATTTTTCATAATTAGCGAAAAGTTAAAATAAAACAAGATTGTGCAAAAAAAAAAAAAAGAGTTCGATTGAAATTTGTCGTGCCAATGGTAACAGGAGTTAAGAGATAATAAAATTCATTCATCGGGAATGAGTAAACGTTCAAAAATGTTCTTGTTTACTCATTTTATATTTAACGGTAATATAATCGTTATCAAAATGGGGCACATTGTGTGCCATCTGTGTTTGTTTCTCCTCGTAATAAACACGATAATAAAATTAGCCGCTCGCTTCAATGTGGCTATAACAGATGAACTTTTTTGTCGCACGCAAATGATTGTTATTATGTTGTCGTCTGAATGGCAACTTGTCAATCGTAACTTTCCCTGAACGCGACGATTATTAAATCATTATTAACTTTTCATTGGTACTTAAATCAGGCGCGGCAAAAAATTTGACTAAATTTATCGTGATAATATAATAAATCACACGATTTTCGTTACGTGATTCTTTTTCATTATGCCAGAAGAAAACAATATTCGACGCTACATATCAAAGTTTTTTTTCACGTTTGTATGCAGCTGTAAAAAAAAGGCCATAAGGCACCTAATAGGGAAAGAAGATCGATCGAAGACTCGGTACGTGACATTGCCCGGAAATTATATTGACTCTGGTAACAATTGCCCTTACACGGGAGGAAGTGTTAAGCAGCCGCCCTTCAGAGGTGAAAGTGATTGCAGTTACGTTGAAAACCACCGTAATCTGGTCTTTTCTACCGATCTTGTTTGAACGTGGCGATGAAACTTTTTCCGTTCCTACTTAAGCTTCTTTTTTTTTGTCGAACAACGCGCACTCTTTTATAAATCAAGCAATTTGTCTTCATGTTCATTCTTAGGCGCATTTTGTAAAATAATTTATTGTTTACTGAAAGTTTAGTAAAATATGACTTCAGCTTAATGGGCCCAGAGTTCAGTTTAGTCACATCTACTGGAAACTTTAAGACGAAGTTTAAGATTCATGAAACCGTCGTTTGGTAATTTCCTGCATTCATTAGCGAGGAAGAATTAACATTTGTTGGGTAACGGTTTTATTTTAGGCCAGGTTTGTTTAAATCATTAACTATGTTTATATAGATAAGCTCTCTTATTTTTCTGCCCGAAGCCCGAGCACTTGTTCTTTCATCAAATGTACGTGACTGGATTTGTTTTTTAGCAAATCATTTGTTAAAAATGAAGAAATTAATATATATACTATTGATAAAATAATGACAGCTTTTTACAAATTTCCATAGAGTTTGTAATGTCTAAAATTTTATACATATTTTTATATAGTTGTGTTAATTTGTATCCCAGAAAGATACCCGTAAAGAAAGAGAAATATAAACTTTATTACATATTTACTGTGTAATAAGTTTTATCATTTATGATCTGCAGTAATAAAATGGAATGCAATAATTCTAGTACTATTTTTCCCGCAAGTGTGAATAATGTTAAAAAGATTAATAATTTATTAAATATCCATTATTCTTTAATATCAAATAATGTTGATTAATATTTTTTAGTTAAATGATAAGTATAATATAATTTAATGTCTCAGTATATAATTTATATTTATAATAAAATGCTTGAGAACAATTATATTTACAACTAATTATGTAAAATGCACACACACACTAAGACAAAAGTTTATTCAAAGAGACAAACACGTTGTTTATTAACGGTAAAAAAATAATGTTATTCTCCTAAACAAGGTTACACTGCCATTATTTTGGAATGAAAATATTATTTAAATATACTATTTATATACAATATATGTTAAAACCATTTAAAATATAAAATTAATATCCTTAAAAATTAGTTACAAAAGGATAAATCTGGTATGGCAAAATAAGAACAATTGCGAAGAAAGCACAAAGTACATTAAATGGAAGATCTTGATGAGCAGGGAAACATGGATTGAAATAGTAAAATAATTTCGATTGGGTTCTATCTTTGTATTTCCCATATTTGTATCAATCTAATTCTGATTGTGGTAAAAAGATGGACACGTTCAAGAATCAATTGCCGCGCAAGGAAGATACGAGCAAATCTGCTCACGTACGCTTGATGAAAGAACGAGTGCTCGGGCTTCGGGCAGAAGAAAAGAGTGCTTATCTATATAATCATAGCTAATCACGGTGCTACGGTGACCGACGCGATGATTATTATCAGTATCCTAGAATGCAACATGTTTAATGCCGCATTGTCGAACCATTGTGCGCGAGATTGAAAACGTGCTTACGATTGTTTCGCAAATGACTTTTGGATAATTCAGACGAATTGCGAGCACTAGTCCGGTGCAATCTTGAAAGTGGAACAGCAGCGCCGATTTTCATTGTTCACGGATATTTGGAAACAAAAATCGAAAAGCATAACTCGTTCGGAATTATTTGTCCTGAGACTGTCCTGAGATTTTTATTCGAATCGATGTTTTTTTTTTCTCTTTCTATTTTACAGAATTTCACCATTTGTCTACAATTTTTTTCTAATTGAAATAAATTGTAACAAATAACGTGTTCCAATGGAAAATTCTTTTTCTCATTGTTATAGATTAAACAGCGATTTATATTTAACAGTATCCGAACGCGTCAAAAAAACTTGCAATGGATTAGAAATTTAGAAGCAATTGTAAAAGGAATTTATATTATATATTTACCATTATTTAAAGTACATTTTGCTTGCATTATACAATTGCAATGCGTTGCATAATTTTTCATCAAATTATTAAATAGGTTATAATTTCTTAAATTTCTCCCTTTTCACTGTAAAATTTCAAAGACATAAATTTGGATGATTACACTTTTTGTCGCATGAAAATTTGTTTATAGTACTGTACCGAAAATCACAGGAAGCAATCAGAAGTGAAGTTTCATGGACAAATACAAGCCAACATCATAAATTTTCAATGCATTTCAATGGACATTGACCACATCGTGAATTGAAAACTATACCTGCTCTATTTTTCCTTCCATTTTATACTCCGAACATCCTGCAAATTTGAACCAATTTACAAGCACATAAATTCCCCCCCCCCCTCCCCCAACGCTCTCGTTTTCGATCATCGTGAAAGTAAATTAAAATAGACTCGAAACAGTGGGCAAAAAATGTTCGACCCTGTCGAAATGTGTCTAAATATCCCCCGGTTTTCAGCAATCGTCAAATCACCTTAATTCAAATCGACGCAAAAAAATGTATAATCAATACTCCCCCACCCCCCCCCCCCCCCCCTCCCCGGCGTTTTTTCCCTTCGCCGGTGGTCCTAGCTCATTTCGCCGATCTGGGTCAACGTTCCACGCGCGATTATTATCTCGAAATTTACAACCGCCGGGACATTAATTATTTATTTAATGTTATTCTCTAAACAATGCATCATTATTAAAATATTCAAGAATGCGCGAGCGCAATTTTTCGTTATCCAACACGTCAATTTTCTCCTTTGTTTGGTCCCGTGGAGGTCACACTTTCCTAAGAGACATTGCACGAGCGTATAACAATTTGACGTGTCAAACGTCCGTGTGGTGGCACACAACTATGCGCACCAGCGATTGATCATCTAACCGGTAGACCGACTAGTGACGTCACGTCTTGCTGGAGCACTTTCTCCATCGCGCGTTCTAAGTGTTAAACGTGTTCCACAATTCAAGCGAATCCTACATCCGCAAACAATGTCGTGATCGTTCGGGATGGAGAGGAGATGGATGATGAGGGGGGGGGGGTTGTCGTTTTTGAAATGGATTTAAGAGGCTATGGCGAGTCTTTTGCGGAAAGGGGTATCCAGTAGCAATTAGCTGGGTGACGAAACATCAGCTCGGCTGGCGCTCTTATTCGCGCGCACCGTCTGGTTAATGGCATGTAAGGAGAGACCTGGACAAGAAGGAAGGCGTGCACGTGCGTGATATGTCAACTACGTACTCGGTGACTTCGCTCATCGTTCTTCATGCGTCAAATAATTCAGCCTGCGTTCATTATGTAAACTCCGCGACTAATTTCACATTTCACTATCACTATTAGCCTATATTTATTCCTAAAATTTTTTGTTCTTACTGGTACAATTGATTCTGTGGGCTTGATATTAGATATGTGGGTGTTATCTGTGAGATTTTAACAAGAGTCGTCGTTTGATTGTATGCTTTATAGCATACCCAGGATAAAGAGAATTATTGTTAACTGTATAGGGTCGAAATTTCGACAAAATTTATTTTTAAATTCCCGCTATCCTATACTATATGTATAGGTCGCAATTCTGAGATTATTCGGTTCTTCGGGTATTTGAAATCGACTGTGTATGATGTCCAAGTTAAGTAGATTGAGCCGGAAAAGTTCAACGAAGGTTCTGTAATACTGATGAGGAAAATTCACTTGAAAAAGTGCATTGTCAGGACTGCGGACTTCGTTTAACGGGTTTGGGAACTGGTTTTTGAGGGTCCAGGGTAGCTGATCCCAAAATTGTCTTCAGTTGTCGGTGCGAGTGAGAAAGCCACACGTTGTATCATCGAGGACCTCCGTTACAATTCTTGTACAATTAAAGTGAGACGGAGTTGCCAAGACAAAGCGAGTTGAACGCTGCAACCTGCTTTTGTGTTCCTTAAAAAACAAAATGGTGCTACCGGACAAGTCAGCTTTTTTCTGGCGAAAAAATTGTTGCTGTCGATGCGAAAATCAACCGTTGGCTCTCCCACGATTCTGAAGATGTCACCATTGTTTCCAGAGCGAAATTTCCGGCAAATGTTCGTGTGCTAAGTGTTGTGTCCAATAAGGGTGATGTCATGCCTTCGCATTTCTTTAACAAAGGGGAAAACGTAACAAAAGAATTTTATTAACGTGTTCTGGTGGACGCAGTGAAGCCATTGATGGAAACTGTATCGTTGGACAAGCCGAATGTTTTCCAGCAGGATGGTAGTGTGCCCGTTCATACCAGTCATTTTTGGTACAAAACTGGTCATCGAACAACATCCACACGTTTACGTCCAAAGAATTCTAGCCTCCCAATAGCCCAGTTTTTTAAATCCTTTGAACTTCTATGTATGGAGCGTGGTTACTATGGAAATTGGAGACGGTCAATCAAACAAGTGGGGGATATATTTAGGAAATATGTTATGTGTGAACGTATTGTTTTGTAGCAAACGTTTTTGTAATAAAAAATATGTTTCGAAAAGAATGTTCAATTTATCCCGATTTTGGCGTGACACCTTGTGTATAGAGTTCGTTTTCGTGGTAGCTATAGATTTCATTCAAAATTATCTAATTCTTGGTTAATAATACTTATATTTCATTAAGTGTATTAGTCAGTGGAAAAAAGTTATACCAACAAAAATTTATTGTTACTGTTACTAAAAGCGTGTTATAATTGGAATTAAAAAAACGTTTAATCCGTTGAGATAACAATGTTTCTTCAAGTACATTGTTGTTTTTTTATTGTTCAACACTGAGAAATTAATACTATTAACGCTGATGGTTATCATATTTTTTAATTATATAATTTAAAGTACATAAGTAATGTTATTTGCAGCTGACGTTTCGAATCCTGCAAAGAAGTAACATGTGACCAATTGTATCGCGATGGAATCTTTTTCACGCGGGATGTCTGTTAAGGATTCTCTTAAGGTTACGAGTAATTTACGTCGCAATCAAGATAGCCGGACTTTAAACTTTGATTAAAATCCTTTTTCGTCGGTTTAGGGTCGTTAGCGAGAAAGTTTTTAGGTCGCGCGATTTCGATTGCATCAAAATGTTGTCGCGATGCGATCTCGCCGGCCGTTTATTATATATTAATCGCGACCTCATTACGGCCTTACAACGATGCGGCGTGCGCGTTTTTGCAGCCCCGAGTTCTTTTTTTTCCTTTTTTCCTTCTTCTTCTTTTTTTTTTTTTATCCCGCTACCGTGATTGTTCGTTTTCGAAGACGAGGCCAGTGGCGTTTCTGCTCGACCGACGCGAAAACGAAAAGGAACGTGGTCGAATCACGTGCGCGAATATACACGCCACCTACATGGCCAGCCAAGCGGACAGAAACTTCGCCGTACACCACTGCCCGGAGCAAGAATGTCTGCAACTGCAGACGGGCTCTTCACAATGGAACCGCGAGTAGCCACGGAAACTCCGGGGCGGTTGCGCGACACAAGTGTCGTCTTGAATTACAGACAATTGACGTCGCGAAATTAAAGTGATTCGACGAAGTTGATAAATACAGTTATTACGCAGATAATTTATTATTTGGCGTCCGTGCTATTGTGCCAAGCAACATTGTACGACTTCCAGAACAATTTGCCTTGGTAACAATATTTCTATGAAAAATATTACAAATTTTGAATTTCTCTGAACATCACTGAAAAGGACTCAATTTAGTATGAAAATATAACTGAAATTTTGAGTCGAAAAAGCATTTATTGGAAGTTTTTTATCATTCATACGTTTCATTTAATTCGATCAGATTAATTTAATCAATTGGTAAAAATGTAAGAAGTACAAAGAAAGAATTTGAATCGATTGATTGTAGACATTCGTACAATCGAAGGTAATCCGATTACGGTGGGAATAAGGAATGTTAATATTGATTTTTGTCGAAGAAATCGGCTTAGTATGGAGAGAGGCCGGGCGTAATTTGTTTTTAGTCGGCCGAATGACGCACTGTTGATAGAGATTTTGTTGAACCGAATTTCAGTGAAATCAGGGGTCCGGGATTTGTAAACCGTGGCGGATACTTGAACCTTTTACCGCAGTGAAATACCGCTTGTCCTCGGCGTGTCAACGATTGCGTTTACACGCTACTCGTTTCCGCGTGTCAACATCTCGCACGTACTTTCGTTCGGCCCTGCGTTCCTATTCGATCACATTGACAGGTACGCTCTCCTCTTTCTTTTTTTCCCCCGCCCGAAGAGCCAAGTTTTTTCTGCGCCTTAAAACAATATTGAACTTAGACACTGGTTGCGTTAAGAGGATCGCGCTTGCGTGGCGCACGCCCTAACTTTTGTTGATTTTTCAACATCGAAAATTGCCAAGTTCCATCGGTTATCCACCCCCTCCCTTCCCCCCTTTCACCTACTCTGATTCTTTTTATTACTACGGAGGTTAATTGCGAAATCCTGCTACCTTCGAAATTGTCATTCTCTTGTAATGCTTGGGGAAATAATTAAATAGCGAGATTTCCGGCAAGATATTTCGTGTGATTCCCCACAATGTAGGGAAATTGCTTCGGCTTAGTGTTCATTAGGAGAAAACACCCTCTAGAAACTGTATTAGGACAACCTCATTTCCTCTATTCTGCGAGAACTTCTGTTGTTACGTTTGACTTGCACCTGTCCCGAAATCGTCGTCGGTGGTGTGCTTGCAACGCAGATTCCACAAGCGTTTCATTGTTCTTGTAAATGCTTTGTCACGTGCTGGATAAATCCACTTTACACTCGAAAACAGCGTCTCTTTGAGATCGCTTTTGTTCAGAAAATTGTGGAGCACTCGGCGACTGCATTTAATTTAGGAATACCATTGACTTTAAGGGGAATTAAGAATTATTTGGGAATGCCTGTTAAATCGTTTGTGTTGATTTTTTTTTATGATAATTCGAGTTTTCGAATCGAAGAAATCATTAAAAATATGTTTGTTATGATTTGCGCGCTAAGTCGTTGTTCTTTAACGAGCCTCTTTTTTTTCCGTAGAAAAAACGTCAACATTGACTGTAGACTAAGCAAAATAAACTTCAGGTAGTAGCTGTGGACTTGAGTTTGAGACGGCGTGCTACAAACTATTTTGATGCGGGGATTTTTAGAAATATGGGTCACCACCGTATTTCAAGTTACAGATGTTCCCCACATTCACGATGTTTCTTCCGCTTTACTTTTATCCCCATTCTACCGACGTACTTGTCAAATAATTTTAATTGGGAACGCCTTTTAACTTTAATATTCTTTTTGTACGGATAAGTAATTTCTGTAGAGCCAGTTTATGACGTAAAGTGCACACATTTTTATGCTACCGAATGTATTTTGTGTGAGAAATAAGTTTACGATGTAACGATCGTGCGGGTTATATAGGGACATTGATGTTTAATAATAATACAGTTAATAATCGACAGAATTGTTATTGAAGGTATTTTAATGATTCCCATAAGTTGTTTTAATTATTACAGTTTGATCCATTAATATTCCAATTGCTAGCACTTTTTTATTTTAACATATTACAACATTTATTTTATAAGAAATATTATATTATAAGAAATACTTATTTAAGTATATCCTATAATACTTATATTATAAGGAATAAATTGCTGTCAGTGTACATCCACCTCAACAAAGTTTGATTAGAATGTTAAGAAGAAAAGTTTAAAGAAATAGATTCCATTGTATGGGAACAAAAATTCTTGAACAGGAAAATTTTCACTTTCCGCGTACATTAATTAAGAAGGCAAACCGAAGACAATTGCGGACCGGTTGCGAGCAATGTGTAAATGGCATCGCAGTAAATTGAAAGAAGATTTAAGCGTCGATAATGAAAGATTCGCCAGTTTTAACGGTCGAGTGAGTGGCGACGAGGCGATTATGTCGACAGCGAAGGCTCGTTAATGCGGCGGGTGCTGCGGTGTAATGTCGCGTACGAGGGACAATCGGCCAGGTGACACGCGTTTCGTGGCGTCAATGTTGATGCGCCGAGCCACCGTCAACATATTCGGCTCGCCGTCCCTCGCCCCCACCGTGCGCGCTCGCGCGCCTCGTCTCCCTCATTATTCGCCGTCTCGCTCGCGCACTCGCGGCGAATCTTTTAGCCGCATGGCCGCGAGTGCCGGCGTTACTTTATAGGTGCATTTACCTTGCGGTTTAGTGGATAGCAGTTATAACAACGGCTCTAATGACTCTTAGTAATTTCGCTTACCCGTTTGCTTATGTGTTTCAGCTCGACGACACGGCGCTGCAGCTTTATAAGGACGGCGATTATGGGGCTTACCTGGACCTCGAGGCATCAATCAGCGAACAGCAGGAGGAGTTCGAGGGCTTTCAAACCAAGTAAGTGTTCGCTTTCGCGAATTGCGAAAAAAACATTACCATCTCCCTTCTTCTTCTTCTTCTTCTTCTTCTTCTCTTCCCTCTTCTCTTCCCTCTTCTCTCTTCCACTTTATTTCCACTTTTCGCCTACTTCTCGCCCCCTTTCGAGTTCTTCTTGCCGAAGCGGATCTTATTAACATTTCGGTACGCCCGGATCACAGACAACATGACCGCGAGAATTAATGCGCGATCGTACGCGAGAATGCGTGATTTCGTAACCATTACATCGTGCTCGTTACGTGCGAGCGAATATTTCAGGGGGATTCGGAATTTTATGTAGGTTAGCTTGGCGCAGATTTATCGCGCAGTCCGGTTTAGGGCAGAACAAAGTACAGTTACGTCGGGCTGAGAAAAATGACCTCTTTAGGGCGTATAAATTTAATTATGTTATCGTCAGTTAGTTTCGACGGGAGCCAAGCGTAGTGCAGTCTTGCGGATGCAAACTTCAAACCATTGGACTGTGTTTTATGATGCTGATGAGATAATTTGCCTCTTCGGGTTTACTTAAAAGTACGCTTAAATTGAATTTTGATGGTGGTGTGAAAAATTATTACCGTAAAGAAAGAAATATTTTTGTTGAACCAGAAATTCTTTATGTTTTACATATGTTTATGTATAATGTTTATTTTTTGTATATGTTTGCATTCTGAAGAATGCTTTTTTAATTCAATTCATATTTAAGTTAATATGGCTGAAAATCCAAATCTGAAAATAACTTTTCAGTTATATGATGAAACTTTTGAAGGAATGAACGTTGAATTACCTGTTTATATTTTATCCAAACCGACATGCAACGGTTTTCTTTTAAATCAATAATATATAATTGGTTTTTCCCATTTACAAATATATTTCTTATTTGCTGTTTACTGCTTCAATTAAAAGTTACTTAGTATAATTAATAGCAATGGTATATTTTGTCTATTTCCCGAGTTAATTAAGATACGTGCACAAAGTTGCCAGTACCAACGATCGGTAGTTCGAAAATCGTACTTTAATTAAGTAATAAATGCGAATGCTGAAGAACACATTGATAACTTTGAAAAGAGTTACATTGATAAAGCAGAAAGTTAATTATGAGGACTTTTTCAAATTGACAGCCTTGTGGAAATTCATGGCTCTTCTGCTTTTTTTTTTCCTTTTCTTTTTCGTGAATAACACTCTCCTTTGAACTTATGAATTAAACGTGTACAATTCTTACGCTTATTTGGGCCGACTTATTCAGAGATACGAGAATGTTAAGGAAAAAGAAAGAACGAAAAAGAAAATAGATAAAAAAAAGGGAGGGCGAGATTTTAAAAGGATGAACTCGCGGAATAAAGGGAGAGGCGCCGTGTAAAATGTTTTTTCGCGGATTGTACAGGCTGCACATTTAAAACTTTGGAATTTGCGCAGAGACGAAATAAGTTTCTCTCTTTACTTGCCACTTTTTTTCCTCACTCCTTCGCACGTTCGTGCGCGCGTGTGACTCCGCGCTTATATTTTATATTACCCTTTATCCGTTCTTTTGCGTCCGATTTATATTTTTTTCACCGCGGTATACATTTCGAGTCGATTACTTCAGAAGGCGCAAATTTGCTTCGCAAACTCCCGTCTTTTATACTTTATACGAGAACGTAGTGTTTTTCTTGTTGCGACGCTGATGCGGTTTGTAAGATTTTACGCGGTACTTTTTGAACAATGTCGGCTCCCTTTTAAACGGCTTTTGCGTGGATGACTTCTTATGTATATTTGCGCGTAAATATTTTCGAATATCTTATTGGAATGTGCGCTGTGTAAGTTTTCGGTGAAACGAGATATTTATGCATTGACATTATTACCTTCGGAAACTATGCGCGGCAATAAGTGCTCGCAATGAGCCAAATGTTTAGTTGCAGTTACTAGTTAAGTAGTAAAATTTAGCTGGAATTAAAATTTTAAATTGTTTAAACGAATTTTAAGAAATTTCCACTTTTGGTAATTGGAACTAGATTAATTATTTTCATTGAACACGCGTTATTTGTAATATAATGTTTTCCTATAATATATATATTATTTTTCTCAGTTTAGTGTCTATATGCAAAAGTTATTGTTCGTGCAAGAAACCCTTAGAAGGCCAGCAATAACATTAAAAATATCGGCATTATTATCAATCAATAAGTTCCCATTTTTTGCCGCTGACCGTTGATTTTGCCGTAGGAAATGAGTTTTCGCTGCATCCTTAGGTGGTTTGAACTTTATTAGTATTTCTTGTGGAGGGTATAATCTGTTTGACGCGTTGGGATTTCACGATGATTGAAAATACTACAGATTTATGGTTTTTTGGAAAACGTTCTATGTGGTCGGACCATTAATCTCGTGTTTTTTTCGTGTTCTTTTTTTTTTTTTTTGTTAAAATAAAATACACGACAGGAATATATATTGATTTTCAATTGTTAATATCAATCTGCCAAAAGTTTTCACTCAGAAAGTAAACACGGTTCATTATAGTAAAATTCAATTTCGCTTATAAATTGTTCGAAACGAAATGTTTTTATCATGAAATAATGTTCCCTTTCACTGAATATTCCGTGGCAAAAGAATAATGTGTACTCGAAAAAGCAATCGGACATAATTCAACCAATATTGAGCTAATTATATAAGACGATAAATTTGTATTACATATTAATTGGCACGCAGGCCGTACAAAGCAAAGTGCGAATCGCGAAACTTTAACGTAGCTGAAAGATAAGCTAACTAATATATTTAATACCGATACAGCAGAACCTCACTCGAACGTTGCAAAACTCTTACTTAAACTTTCCACGACTTTTGCGTAATCAGTTCATCCGAGCACCTCGTGTCCATATAATTACGGCGCAGTGTAACGTATCGGCTGTGACTATCCCATAGGGCTTAGCAAGCGATCACAATAAGTCGCAAACCGACCGGTATAGTAACATCGCGATGAGTAATCGACTCCCTTGTATCAGTTGGTAAATCATGCTTTTTCGCTGCGAATATACATGTTCTCTCCAGAACCTTTTCTATCTCCATCTTAATCTGCGAAGGATCAAATTAGATTTATGGTTCCAGCGTTCAATAAATTTTCGGCGTTTAAATTAAACCTCCCTCTTTATTAATTTATTTATAATTCTTTTTCGACCAAAAAATTGAAGATGTCACCGGGCTTTAGTACTCGAGTCAGTAAAGTTGAATTCTTCATCATCCGCGAATTGGTGAGTCGTTCGCTTACCTCGACTGAGAATGTTCGATGCTATTTGCGTTGAGCTGAGAGGAAATAAATTTTATTTGTACCTCGGATGCAAACACGAGTACCGTCAATCACGATTAGCTCAACGGATAGGAAATATTAACATAAATTGCAGCATCGTTGTGGCGCGAAAATTAAGTCCTCCGAATTTTTGATAATCGAGATACAGAGTGCACGTTTTCTTCGTTGATCCCCCCCCCCTCCGTGCTTTTTTCTTATTCTCGTTACTTGGTCGTGGGATTATAGTTGGTTTCTGATTTACTTCGCCCGAGGCGAGTCGTAAAGTCATGGACAAAGGTCGGGCTTTTCTTTAGAAGAGGAATATTTTAGGGACGATTAAACAAGTTTGAGGAAGAGGCGGTTACTGTAAAAGTAAATAGTTATTTATACAGAACTCGAGATATATTGCGGGAAAGTGTTTTTATTTATTCGCCCCAGGACGAATTGTCATGGAAACAAACGTTACGCGAGGAGAGCGCTTTTAAACGTGTTTCTAATGGCATCGCAAATATTTGGTGTATGATTTTTCACTTTGATATCGCTTTCTTGTTTTCGTGGAATCAAGTGAACTCGGGATTAAAGGGAAATGTTAAACATGAATGAAATTCATCGGCGTGATTTAAAAATAACGTCGGTATGTTGCAACGTTTATATTTAGTCGTAGGAAAATCACACTTTCCTCCATTTTACTCGTACCTAAAGCCATGAGAAAATGCGGAAAATGTTAATTTCAAATATCTTGTACTTTAGTGCCTTAATTACTCGCAGGTAATTATCGCGATTAATGTAGGAGAAATTTTGTCTTCTTGGCGAATACGATAGCTTAATTGTTTCTATATCTTTGATTACAAAATTGCGTTTGTATAAAAGGATAATCGCATCCGGCGTCATTTTCAGTCTTGCTAATTTTTGTAACGCGCTTCTTCTCTGAAAGGGACGCCGGTCGAATTTATAATTTTGACGCTTATACAGTATTTCTGACGAAGTAAAACTAGCATGGAAATTCTACGCTTATAAATTTGGTACAGTTAAACAAATTGCAGGTTCAACTTAATGAGTGAGTAGACAAACGTTTTATTTACTGCAACTTCCGACGTGGATTCATCGCTACGCTGACCATCTGTTGAATTATTTACGTGAATTAAGGTCAAAATCAAATTATTTACGAGAAAAACTGGAAACATCGCTGAGACGATATCAATGGTTTTATAAACTCGCAACAATAAAACAAAATGGCATAAGAAATTAAACGAAAAGACCTTTTCAGCGAAGTTTTATCCTGTTAAAAATGACGGGGACTCTTTATGCGATACCCATTACAAACTTTGCTTCCCAACTTCGTTAAATTATGCCATCTAAAGTTCCTATTGTTACTATGCAATTAAATAATAAACGTTCCGAAGTTTTATTTCAGTTTACGGGTTAAATGCTTGAACGAGTGTATGAAAATTAGAACAATTACAAAATTTCCCCGCGATAAAAATGCAAATATTACAATCTCGTCTATCTTCTTAATTTCTCCACAAATACTTTAATTGGCTATTTAAAGAAGAATATTTTTAGGTTATAACAACGTATATAATAGCCCGAGCGAAATAATTGCCTTCGTTTTCATCTGTGGACAAAACCTGTGTCATAAGTTTTGCTATAAAACTGGTCTTCTATATCTGAATATGGTTTTTTTTAGAAAACTACTATTTTGCCATAGTATTTTCTTCTTTTTTTTATTAAAAATAAAACTATTTATTTCAATGAAAATATTAATTTTATCAAGAATCGAACTTGCTATCACATGTGTTGAACAACACAACAGGTTTCATTATCTTTTCGAAAATTGATATTCGTAATGACTTTAAATGATATAAAATTGCTTGTTGAGCTATTGTTAAAGTAAGTGCAAGTTTTTGTTGCATATGGTACGAATCTTTATTCAATTCCGTGTCTTCGTACACTTTCAGCCTTCTACCTTTCATCCATTGCCTTCGTAATGTTCACCATTCTTCCACTTTTTCTTAAACATTCATGTCATATAATTAACTTCGATGTACCTTCCTTTACGTTTTCCATAAAATTCCTGATTGAGAAAGCACAATTCGATCAACTTTCGACCTTCAATAATATAAATTTCCGACGAAGATGATCAATTTGCAAAGAACTAGTCATAGGATCTGGATAATTTGAAACAATTGGTCGTGCTTGCGCGGCCGATTGATGAGTTAATGGAGACCGCGTCACTCTTGCCACTAATGATTTTATGTCGATCGCTTCGGGATGCGTGAGATCGTGGTATCCGATCCACTCGTTAAAATGGCTTAGCGACCGCTTAACTTCGATCCGCTTTTGCGAAAGTTGTAGTCGCCAAGGCTTACATATACACTTATAAATAGATACGTATATATAAAGCCAAACACTTAACAGCGACTATTTGGTTTCCGAACAATGTTTGTCTACACGCAGGAATTCTTCGATAATTTCGTACACTTAATTAGAATTTCATTCGAATGCATATTAAATTAGCGGTCGCGGTCATAATTCGTTTCGTTTTATGTTTCGTTGAATATATTATGAACGGAGGATTATTAAATATACACGCTGAGGGAAATTTATTAATAGTTGTTACGATACTTGATAATAATTCGAGAATGTGTGTGCATTTGAAATATTAACCATATGTAAGTTAGTTTTTAATCATACGTAATTAATTTTCGTGATTACTATAAAATTTTAGCTCCAATTACCTAAATATTAGTAAAAGTAACCATATATTTTATAAATTCTATAAATATTTATAAGGAATACTATAAATTCAGACATATTCTCGTATTATTGTAATATATATAATATTGGCGGTAACTACCAATAAATTTCTCTCAATATAAAAAGTGGATTATGTTAATTTCAGTCTTAATTGATGCGTTAAATTAATTAGTCAATTAACGCGTTATTAGATTAGCAAATTTTCCAGTTATATTCATGGCATTCGAATTGAACGTGCGATTGGAGACGGGCATAGTAAAGCAATAAAAAAATTTTAATTGAATAAATTATTCAGGGAAGTAATTATTTAAATATGTAAACCTATTGTGATTATTTCTATTGCTTTCCCTGTACTGTGCATTCGTTATTTTCTTTTAATTGCATTACATAATATATATATCCAATTACGATTACGTTTAATTTGGAATTCTGATAAACAGAATTAAAACTGTATCACTGATTTAAAAAGCAAGATAAATGAAGTTTCTCATTTAGAATGAAAGATAATATAGAATAGAGTGTGTACTATGTGTATACAGTATAAATTCCAATCCTTACGGCATTGCTATGGTATAACCGTGACAGGAACAGGCGATAGGAAATAAGGAATAGACGATAAGCTATATATATATAGGAAATACGAAACGCGAAGCGTTTGCTTCATTTATAGAGTGTAAGTGATCAGATGTAATAATGAGTAAAAATGACGAATGAAAATGGAAAAATTTTAAAGCTTAAAAATGGATGTCGCCGAAATTTTAAACGCAAATCTTTGCGAATGACACGAAACGTTCCATATTGGATTTAGGTTGATTTATTGCTTCAGCAGTCGATGCAATTTCGCTCGAAATATTGTAACAGTTATGTTAAAATTATCTAAATTACAAGATTTTGGGATAATGTTTGTGGTAATTTGATGATTTACAATAAAATTAAGTTTACTATTCTAGAAAATAGATTTAATTTTCAATGTCAAATTAGCAAAATTACACAATTGTAATTATTCTTGGCTGAAAAAACATTGTTAATATGGACAGTGAGCATTACATTATTACTATTACAAATTATGATATTTGTTCAGTTAATAATTATTTATTGAAATTTTTATTAAATTAAATTTAATACTTGTAATGAATGGGGGTAATATTTGCAACAAAAAAGGGCTTCATTATTACATATTTTCACATTGTATAATGTAAATTTGTAGATTCCTATATTTTTAGTTTCATGACATTTTTATGGCCGTTCTACATTCTTATATCTCGTAAATTTTATTTTCCATATAACTGAAAAAAAATTCATATCCATTAATATTGTGAATAAATATATAAAATTGTCATATTAAGAGTGCAGTGAATGTGCATTAAATATTATTCCAGAAAACGGCCAATTATAATACAAGTGTGTATTTATAAACGAGTACAAATAAAAAGAATTGAAATAGAGTAAACGTAGGAACAAATATATTCATTCGGCTTAAAATTAATAATGGGTATATAATTAAATGTAATCATACTTTTGAAGCCATTATTTTAACCATAAACCCGTTCCAGTGTTGCCCGACTGTTTCTTTTTTTCTTTAAATCAGATAAATTTTTCTGCTGCCCCAATATAAGAACGTAAACTCACCTATTTTAATTGACAATAATTCAAAGAATGATTTAAGAAGTGGGACCAGTATTGCACAAGGACAAGTTCCACATCATTTAGAGTTGTTTAATTACTTGCAATTTTAGCGTTGACATGATATTAGTTGTAGAACTGTATTAGCGGTGGTCCTGCGTCATTTTATGTGAAATAATTTAAATGCTTTCCAATTACTGGTGCATTTGTGGACCATTAACATGGGCTATTAACAGTTAAACTAGGCCAGTCTTGATGTACATTTATCTGGACCGCAAATTGTCAGCCAATAGAATGTTAATACTGGTTCTTAACTGAAAATAATATCTAAATTATACTATATTTATATGCTTATTAAATTTAAAACTAAAAGTCCTGAATCACAAAATGAATTGCAACAATAAAAGTGGTTCTCTGCACTGAGAAAAAAGTTGGAATAAAAATTATTATACTAAATGTAAAAATGGGGACAAATTACAATTCTTGTGATATTTAAAATACATTTTAAAAGAGATTATCAGTATTGTACAAGTTGTTATGGTATAGTATAATAAAAATGTTCATTTTTCTTATAACCTCTTTTAAACTGTGTATTAACTAAGACAAGAAGATGTCATTTGTCCCTCTTTTTACATTTAGTATAATAATTTTTATCCCAATTTTTTTCTCAGTGTGAAAAAAAAAAGACTTTAAATACAATTTTTGCAAACGAAGATGGAAAATAAACCGCGTAATAAAATTATTTCACGAATATGACGGATTAAAGGTATTAAATGATATTAAGACAATAAAATGAAATAGCAAAAAAGGGAGGGAAAAGGAAAACGAGAAACGGTTCCGTAAAGGATGAAATCCGGATTAATTGATTGCCAAGTCGAAAATATGTCGTGCGAAATATAATGCGGAATAATCTAAATGATAGTCCGGGTTGTAAAACTGGAGGCGCGCTAAGATAATGGACGCGACAAAGAAAGCAAAATTTGTTTGCTGCAGCGCGGCCGATCGTAGGACCATTAACATCCTATTCTGGCGGCAGCTGCCGCTGTTACTGTTTCGGTAATGGATACTTTTGGCCGACGTGGCAGGTTTCATCTACGATTTTTTTTCCCCGCTCGCTGCCTATCACAATCTTTATCTTGTCTTTTCATCCTTATTTATTCGCCCATCTGTCCGGTTCTCGTCCCTTTGCCCGCCTCGTTTCACTCGCGCTCCTTCCAGAATGTTTCGAAAAGATTTAAGGCTTTGAACTATCGGAAACATCTGCCGCGCCAACGTTAGATTGGACCACTTTATCCTAATGTTCGCAAAGATTGCGAAAACAACAAAGAAGTTCGTTATGTTGCGACTCATGTTTCAGCGGGATGCTTGTTTTTCGGTGACGGATGTTTTACATTTAAAGAGGTTTGGACATTAATTGCGGTATTTTGAGCGAAATAAGATAACGGGTAGAACTTCTGCAGGCTTAATGTCATTTAATTTGGGATTCAAATGTTGGGGGGGGGGGGCTTCTTATGCGAGGCTGCTTAGATTATATGTGAATATGCATCGCCGTGACGATAAAACACGTTTTTGATAAATAACAATTTTTAATGGCGCGACTGTAACGCGCGCCGCGAATAGGAATTTATACACATTTGTAAATACTTTGCGTTCGACGCTTTTATGTAAGCACAACGTCCGAGCGGACTTAGCGAATGTTGTTTTTACAATGTCGTGCGCTATTTAATGTTCCAAACATTTCAATTTCAAATTGCCAACAATTCTACGTACTGTACAACATTCGCGAACGATCATTGCCATTTGAAATTATAATGTTTGCCGTTTCAAAGTAGCAAAGAATCCCAAACATTTTACTACTTGTAAACTTTAAAGTAAATCTTTAAAAATGGAAAAAAGCAAGTATTTTCAGTGACGTATAAAGTGTTTAGCAGTGTTTAATCGTCACGCGAAATTCTCATGTGCCAGTAAAATAACTTCCGGTTTAAAAGAGTGCAGGATGTTTCGCGGTCTAGGTTACGCTAAGCGAGTCTATGTGACGCAAGAGGAGGGCGCATCCAAACAGATAAAAGTCATCCTCATTGTCATATTCACAAAACGGGCAGCACTTTAAGGTCGCGTGTCATGTCATACGAGCTTTAAATCGGGTCTAGAAATAAACAGCGCGCCATTGGGTTTTCTATTCCCAGGGCATCGCCTGGGAGTTAGACTAGGCGTACTCTCGACGCTTTATAAATATCTTTTCAGCGTTATAGCCGACTTTTCCGAGCGAAGCGTGGCAACCATTGTTGATGCCGGTGTCACGCCGTTATCCTCATAAATAAATATGTCCCGATCATCGTCGGAGCCGCGATCAGGTACTCGTGATGATGAATCGTCGCTCTGCTTACCAGCACCCGGATGTTTTCAATGATACTTTGGAA
Organism: Leptoteleia sp. ZL-2020; assembly: GCA_022817305.1. Classification (NCBI taxonomy): domain Eukaryota; kingdom Metazoa; phylum Arthropoda; class Insecta; order Hymenoptera; family Scelionidae; genus Leptoteleia; species Leptoteleia sp. ZL-2020. Next base: position 30,456 of record JABFPN010000835.1, read on the forward strand.
AAAAAGGTCGGCGGGTAACATCAAATGTCGAATAACTTGCTAGAAAGTGGATTATTGAAGTAATCCACGTGAATTATGAATATAAGCATAATAGATGCAAAATTTGGTTGCATAAAAGTGCATTGGCAAAGGTTATATTGCAAAATCATTCTATCCTCTGTTAACACTGTGGCAATACTGAAATGATAACTTTGGCTGAGATACGGCCCAGTTGTTAGCCAGTATAGATTTTGTACCTGCTAACAACTGTTCATATACTGATTCAAAGCTAAAAATTTGAAAATTAACATTTTTTAATAAAATGACATTTTTAACTGCACATGATTTGATAGAGTTCTTGACTATTTCGACGAAGAGAAATTCTGGCAAAAAATATTAAATGTATTCTTATATTTATCTCATATTTATCTCCTTTTTCCTGCTACAATAGCTTTGCTTAAATGTACTAAGAACGCTTGAGTTATGTTGACAATACATAAGATAAAATAAATGTATTTCATTGTCAATGTTCACCAATATTGAACATTCGACTGCATTGTTCATAAGGTACATTAGATCACCAAGTGGCACGATTTTATATGCCTAGAAGCATATATATGGTAGTAAATGATAACTATTTTGGTTTTATTTTAAATGGTTGATTTGATTTTGAATTGTTTTATGTAGAAATAATCCGGTTGATAAAAATTAAACAATAATAATGAAATGAAAATGATAAATGGATGCACAACGATGTTAAAAAATGAGTGGGTTATGCCAAACGCCAAGCAATTCACTAGCAAGAGCATTTGATGGATCTTTCCGATCCGTTTATTTCAGCCTGACTTATTCGTGATATTCGTACGAGAAAGTACAATGATATTACGTAGCAGTTTCCTTGCGGTTTCTTTCCGCGGACCTATGCTTTATGCATTTAATGAAATATCGTCGTACGCTTCTGGAATGTAATCAGAATCGATGTGTACCATGAATCATTGAAGGGTATTATATTTTCTCGTCTTTTCCCGTGGATGTTGTAATTTTCGTCGTCGTGGTTACGTTCTTCAGTAACGTAATAAAGAAAGTTCTTTGACATCTTGTTTGTAATTGTAACAGTTCCATTGATGTCTCAAACTGTTAAGTTCATTTCCATTGCTTCGTTAATTATACAAGAAAAAGTAAGATCGGTCGCGAACTCTTCGTCATATTTACATGAAGAAAAATGTGTTGATAAATTAATCTATTTCAATTATCATTAAATTCAAAACATTGTTGAATTTTTTTTTCAGTTTATTTTTCTCCGTATACCAAACTAGTAAACTTTTTTTATTAAAAATTGGTAATTTTTTCCTCTCAGTTTAGACGTTAAATGGGGAATACTAAATTCATAAAGCGAAACTTCATTAAAAGTGTAGTGTGTTTGCTAACTTTGATGACATAAACCACTTTGTTTGTACCCGAAGAAGTTAATCAAAACGAGAGCGAATTGAAACTCATCGCTGTTTTTTTTCGCTGAGAAAGAAAACAATGACGCAGTTTGGAGCACTTTTTTTTCTTCTGTAAAATCTTGGATCGAATGAAATCGTCGGACGTAATAGCGAAATTTAGAGTGACGCATTTTTGTTGTGACTCAGCTGTTCGAATTAAAATGTATCGTTTAAGATTTATGCCTACATGCAAATACTTATATATAATATAACGTATAATTTTCTTAAGAAAATCTGAAAGAGATGGCATGATTAACCAGAAATTTTTATTTATTTATGACTGTATATAAATTTTGGGTTAAACAAGGATTAATCTGGATCCACCAATTTTTAATTTTGCACCTTCATTACCACTTATTTTTTCGCATTTTTAAGGTTCACTGTAAAATTTTGCAGAGCTTAAAAAGATAGAAAGTTTTCATAAAAAATTCACCATACTTTACGGTTATGCTGACATGAGGTGCATTTTAATCTAACCCATAAAATATTGGTAACTGTGATGAATTTATGAATATTAGATTAGAACTTCAAAGTCCTTCACTCTGAGTGTCATTAATTTTTTCAAACGAGAATGAGGAAATTTTGCACAATTGAATTAAATGCGGAATTAAAATGATAATGCAATTAGAGCGCGTTTCTATAATGTTCATATTCTAAATTAAAATTGTTACGTTGTGATTTCGTGACAACTTCCGAACTATTTTACAATAGGCAATTATTTCTACATTCTCAATTGTCACGGAATTCTGTGGATTCGGCGAAAATCGTTCCTGAATTACTGTCTCAAAACTATCGACAGAATGTCCTCAAGTATTTCTGTCGAATCTATAATGCCACATAATTGCCGATAAAAACCCCTTACCACTGGCTATTTTTATTTAATAATAAATCCATTGTTAATATTGTTTGTATGTTGACGAAAAAAAAATGTTCTTGGCTGACAATAGAACTGATATTTCTACTGAATTCATCCAAGATTATAAGTGAATGTTATTGGACTTAAATGTATAACAGTGGACTTGTAATAACTAAGTGTAATCAGCCATTCTTATCATTTACTGTTAAATTCTTAGCAAAACTGAATAATATTATTCTTTCGTTGACCCTTTTAAGATTATCTGCAGAGAATGGGGACATAGGCTATATACACATATAAACTGTGAATTATTGGCGGTATATACCTGCTAATATATAATCCTTTATTTATTATTATTGACGGCTGGACATTATTCCGCTGTGGTGACTATTAATGTAATCGTTCGTTTAATCTCGAGGAAACTGTTTTTTAATTGCTCCAAACACCACAGCGATAATGTCGCCGCGTGATTGCGAAAGCCATCAGTGTCAGGCTTGTGTGATCGATCGGATCAGATTTCTTGGCGACGATTTGCCGTGAAAATTGACGCGCAATTTTATTATCGGCCGAGATGGACCGCAGACGCGCGTTCCACTTTCCAGTTAATTCAATTTTATTCAATTAGTTTGGTTTTTGCCCCGGTCGAAGCTTATTCGAAGTTCTTTCGAAGCCTTTAAGTCTGCACTTTTTGCTTGGCTTCATTTTAACCAATTTTATTGCATCCCGACATCGATTAAATTTTGGCACATCGTTAATTAAAAGCAGATTTTCATGACCAAAATAACACGAGGAATGTTATTTAAAAAAAAAAAAAAACAGTACGGCTATTTTCAATCTGCATTAAATTATTTGTCGATTACATTAAAAATTGAAAACATAATGAATGAAAGTCTCCAAGCCATGCTGCTAATTATCCGCACATAAACGAAAGTAGTTTATTTACTTTTTAAGGTTATTCGGTAAAAATAAAAATTCATTCAATGCCAATTGCAGACTATCTTTATCGCTGATCGTCCCATTCCATATATTGCACATATCCATCTTTTTCAACATTGTTGATCAATTCAAAACAAAAAAAGAGAGAACAACTATACTTGCAAAAAGTGAAATTTTTGAAATGCAATTCTGTTATATAATATTTATATATATATATTTCATATATATAAGTAATACTTTAATGAATTTTATAAAACAGTTTACTAAAATCTGATAGTTTACAATTAGAGCTGCCATGTTTACGAAACAGTTTTTAAAAAAATATAATAACTTCAGAAGTTTGGCTTAAATTAGAATTCGGTTTACTGAAACTTGGTACGCGCCGTTTTTTACATCTCAATACACTTTTTTTTTTCTCCGGGCAGTATTATTTCTTCTATTTTATTTCTGCTCGCGCGTTATCAACGCAAGAATAAGCGTAAACGTTGTGCATTATTTTTTTCCCCCGGTAATAACCGGGGGATTATTTTTTCAGCAAATAATATTTTATATCAGGACGCGCTTCTATAAAAGATTGTCGCAATTTTATTACAATTCAGCATTCTCTCGTAATAATTGTAATAATATATATTACACTGCGGCTTAAATTACTTTTATATTTATTTGTATTCCCCTTTTTCTCTGTTAGACACAGTAGCTGCAATCGCTTCTTTAAGCGCAACGTTATTCTCGCAGAGTAATACATAAGTTCGCGGAAATGTTTTCTATTTTTCGATGATATGGTTTACCGCAAATTGTTCGGCACCGCAGATTCGCGTTCGCCGCGGCAAAAAATGCTGATAACCATTTTCTAGATTGACGCGCGCCATGACGCGTGCACTTGCGTATGCCATGCGTGAGTACGTATGCGTGAGCGCGCGCGTGTGTGTGTGTGCGCGCGCGCAAATTCCCTGGCGAAGGTTACACGAGGATGTCCCGGCGTAATTACGCCAACAATTATTAGTCCGAGCGCATGGGCTTTCTATACGAGCGCGTTCACTTAAAATACTCTTAAATTAGAATTTCTACATATTTCGAGCACCGTATTGCGGTTCGCCGCGGTCGTTTATTAATTTCCTGTTTAATTTGTTATTTGCTCGTTATATTTTTAGAAATTTAACGAACCGCATTGATTGGGCTAAGCAATTTTTCATTAAGAGAGAGTTATATTAACATTATCGGATGTAGTGGTAAAAATGTTTTTTTCGCTAATATAATTATTGCAAACATTTATGAAATTAACCGTGACTCAAAGAGATTGCAAAAATAATTGACATATCCAAGATAAATGGATAATTACGCGACATACAAATTGAATATGATATTGACAATAATTAATACTGATGATCGCCGTTGATTACTCATTAAAATAATAAAAAGGGACGAGCAAGTCTAAATGATTAATGAAATGTTGAAATTAATACGTGAATATCAATTATGTGAAAGATTAATGATGAAATGATCTTATAATAACTGCAAATTAATGACTTTTACGTGATGGATTCTAGTTAAAAATTTTAATTAATGCAGAGTTTTTCAATACAGACGGGCGTGAAAAAGTGTCCATGCTGCAGGAGAAACCATTCTTTTGAGTTTGGAGAAAACCATGTGTTTGTAAAGCCCCATGTGAAGAAAACATGGTGGCAAAACTTGTGGCTGGGTGAATAAAACTGTATAAAATGTTGCAGAGAATCAGCCATACGTAGCACAGTATTTTTCATACATCTCATTTTCGATCTGGTTTGTGTGAAATTTGACATTTGATAATGTTCTTTGTTCGATAAATTTATTTCAATTTTTAATTCAATTCATCCATTCTAATGTGCAGTGTAATATGAAAGAATAATTGTTAAAATTTAAATATTTATACGTAATATAATGCGAAGCAAAGATAGTAATGAACTGTTATTTGCTTCTACTAATTGACCCGGCTCACAAATTTATTTAATTTGGGACACCTTTTATTATGTTATTATGGCATAAAACTGAATGGACAAATATTGATCTTAAAGCTTTTATTGATCTATCTCGCATGCAGCGGGCATGACTATAAATAATTGTAATATACGAGAATCAAATTACTCGAAAATTAAAGTTCCATTGTACCATTGAAAGAGCTTCTACAACGTTACAGAGTTATCATCGTCCATTTTTCATTGGCCGAAATCGATTCCCTTTGACACGCTTGTACACGAAAGCTCGCGACTATATATCATTTTCCGGAGTGAGATATATTTATTCGCGTTTATTTCATTCGAGTCGTTTTTCAAAAAATTCTTTGCGCCACCTCGCAGCAGCGGAAGTGGCGTTGGAGCGTGTGGCCCGATCGGATGCCCCGCTCGTACCTCCGGATGAATCGTGCATTCGCGCGAATCCAAGTTGGGCGTTGCTCGCGCTGCTTTCATAGTTGACGCTCGATCTTCCGCTATTTATGCGCCGCAAGATCCATGATTTATCGTCGCGCGGTGGCGTTTTCAGCGAGTCCTGCCGGGCCCGCTAACCGTGGCGCACATTGACTGGCTACGTTTGCATACGACGATTCGTTGCGATCCACCAGTGTGTGCAATATCAGCGCCAGACTTTTTTTTCGGGCCTTTTATGAATCTCAATATTGCGCCAGACACGCCGAGAAAAACCAAACACAGTACATGTACGACTTCTTGTGATCATAAATTATTCGTAATTGTTTACGTGATATTGCTTTCAAGGAAAAAGAAAATTATCCCCACAAGACGATTATCTTGATTAGTAATAAATGATGTTTCGCGTTTTAAGGACGAAAATTTTAATCCCATTTTCTCAGAGTATTTAAAGTTTTTGAGGAGAAACGGTAACTAAACGCTAAAAATGGTATTTTTTATTAATTTCATTAATTATTTTCAATTATACGATCTAAACAATGTTAAAAAAATAATATAAATTTGGTTCTATTGACATTGCTTTAAAACACTGAGAAAAAAATTGGGATAAAAATTATTATACTAAATGTTAAAAGAGGGACAAATGACATCTTCTTGTCTTAGTTAATACACAGTTTAAAAGAGGTTATAAGAAAAATGAACATTTTTATTATACTGTACCATAACAAATTGTACAATACTGATAATCTCTTTTAAAATGTATTTTAAATATCACGAGAATTGTAATTTGTCCCCATTTTTACATTTAGTATAATAATTTTTATCCCAACTTTTTTCTCAGTGAAGAAAGTTAGAAATATGGTATAAAACTTTTTCAAAACATTCGATTCGAATGAAACAATTTTTAATTACAAATAAAATGGCGAAACTGAAAATTGATTGGTTAAATAGAAATTTTTTTTATCACTCTCGTCATTTTCAAAACAGAGGTTCGAGAAAAATGCGTTCATGATTTTGTGTCAATACAATTTTAATTTTAATAAATATTTTATCAATTCGTATTAATTTTACGTGAGCTTTCTTTCGAATATCGGTTTAACATTTTAGAGGCATATACCCAAGTAAAAATTTGGCCTAGTTTTATGCTTGGAACTAGCCAGATTTTACTGGTCTCTGCCCAGTTACTAGCATGAAAAACTAACCAGTTACTAGCCAGCATCGTCACGCACTGTTTACCTAGTTTCTAGCCAGAAAAACTTCCCTGGCACTAGCAAGTTTCTAACCAGAACTGTCCAGTAACTGGCCAA
>JABFPN010000836.1:0-37361 GCA_022817305.1 Leptoteleia sp. ZL-2020
CTGCCATTGTTTCACAATGTGACTTTGGGGACAGTCCTCAAAACTACCAAATGTCCTTAAAACTGCCAGTAAACAAGTCAATAAAATGGCGATTTGGTCTCAAAACTGCCATTAGAATAATATATATGTATTTGGAAGGTCGAATTAATAGAATAAAAACAGTAACATTGTTCGTTTACATCCAAAGGACATAAGAATGAATGTAAATACAGAACTAAAACAAAGCTTGTTTACATCGTGTTTTTTAAAAACATTAACCTTTTCAGTGCCATCAAAAGTTTGCTATTATTTCCTGAAAATCTGAAAATTACCAAACGGAAAAACAATTAATATATTAGATTACATTAAATTATATATATATTATATAAAATCATCATTGTTTGCTCAATTTCAGCTATATTAATCAGATTTTATTTTAATTGAATAATTATAAATTATTTAATTCAATTGTATGTACCCAGAAAAAAAATAGCAGCATAAAGATGTTTCGTGTTAATTGAATTGTACGATTGCGAAGTAAAAAGTTTTAACACGTATCGCGTTAAACTTTGGCACGAGTATAATAATATATCTGACAAAAGTAACAAATTTTATCATATTTGTATCAAATATTACCGCGATACACGTTAACACTTTTTTTTCACTTCATCGTACAGTTCAGTTAACACAAATCACGTGAAATTTTAGCACTATTTTTCTCGGCCTATAATTAGAGGCAATTATTTTGTAGTATATATGGCCCAGTTAACATAAATACAAATTCAAGACGTTATCGATTGATACCGTATATTACGTAATAAATCAGAAATAAAAAATGATTATACAAACAAAAACACTTGATTATTAATTAAAACGTATAATAGTATTAATAAAGATATTTTATTTTAATTGGAATTTCATTTTTTTTTTCTATTCAATTGACAATTGAAAAGTGTTGGTATTTTTCACTTTACTTCATATTTATTGCAATCGCAAATTTTGAACAATGTACGGTTGATAAAATGTTTGGCAGTTCTTCATTGGTACATTGTTCAATTATAAATTGGAACAAACAAATATCAATCATTTCATTAATATTTATAACCATTTTCAGACAATGCATATATTTGACACATTTTATTGTAAAAGCTCTATTTTGCTGTGTTCATCAAGCTTTATATTCTTATTATAAAAAATGTTCTGCTTTTAATTTTAATAAACATTTTCTCATTTTTTTTTATACGAAGAGAAAAGATATTCAATAAATTACTATTTATATCGTAAAAGTGGGATATACTTGAATAAAAATGAGTTATAATATAGTCAAATTTTAGAATGATATAATATAAATTAAATTAAGTCAACATTTTGAGTGTTAAGTATGATTATATGCATTGGGAAAAATATTAATTGTTATTTAATAATAACTCCGTCATATTTGTATTTATTAATATATATACTTGTAATATGCTTTAGTATTTTAAAAAAATGTTAGAAAAAATTTTTCTAAATATTTTAATTTGAAAATATGAGTCTTATTTCACAAATATCCGTGATATTTTTTTCCGTGTATAAATGCACATTTTCAACAGCAATGTTGAACATTTCATTTCAAAAATATTATTTTACATGGATTAAATTCTGCATTGAATAAATTAAAGCATAGAAAGTATTTTCATTTCATTTTTCAATTATTGAATTTTTTACCTCAGATTTTACTACAATGGACGCGATATACAACGTGTGCTTTATTTTCCTATCTCCCTTATCTAATCGATACGTATTGATACTTATTGATGATAAGAAAACAAATTTGATTTCTTACCCACTCAATTTTCTTAGCTTTTGTTAAATCGCTTCGTCGCGATTTTCATTATCAAACTAATTGTCTTAACTATATGTTAAATTGAAATAATATATTATTGTATTTATAATCAATTTAATTTACCGTAAGAGAATATTCGCTAAAAGCAAGTTTTTACGTACTTCGACTGAATATTTTCAAAAGAAACACCCGGCACTGAATTTTGAAACGTTTTTACAAAAACAAAAAGTAAACAAATATTGTTTTTGTTTTGCATTTGAATCCATTTTCATCTCCGTTGAATGTAAATCAACAATATTACTGTTTTGTATTTCAATCCATTTTCATGTTCGTTGAATGTAAATCAACAATATTATTGTTTTTATTCTCTTAATTAGACCTTTCAAATATTTACAAACATTGTATTTTATGTGCTCAATTTGGAAAACGTTTCGTTTTTCAGTTCCATAAACACCCGGCACTGAATTTTGAAACGTTTTTACAAAAACAAAAAGTAAACAAATATTGTTTTTGTTTTGCATTTCAAGCACATATTCAAACGTTTACCTTTATTTTTAAAAATGTTATAACTTGAAAACCAATTTAATTATTTGCTTAGTTTATAAGCGATATCAAGCTTTTGATAAATGACACACAAATTATCATTAATTATAAATAATCAGAAAAAAAGCTGTATATAGTTCATGCAGTTCCACTTTTTTTGTAAATTAAGTTTTTTCTATGCTCGAGTAAATATGTCTAGATAGTGAAATATATCAATGTTTGACGTAACATTGATATGTGTGACTGACAGTGATATTTCATTGTGTGTCCATATAAAGCAGTATTAATTTATGCAGCTCATGTTATACACACGCATTCTACATGTGATGTATCAATAATTATACCGCTACTATATAATCAAAATTCGTTTTTATAAGCCGCAAATTACCTCATTTGTTGTGATCGGTGACGTGGAAATCATATCGTTGAATAAATGGAAAATACAAACGGAAATATTTCCCATATCAAACGCTATATACATCATTAACTGGCAACAGTTCTCTAAATTATTCAACCATTATAATATCTGATTTCCAATAATAAAAAAATCAGTAAACATTACGAAAAGCTATATATAATGTTAAATGTTGATATAATACCCTAGTAAAATAAAACATATTTAAACAGACATGGTTTTTTGATACATATATGGCCATATATAGATATATATGTATATATATGTTTTTTCTTAATCCATATAGGCCATATATGGATATACATGGTCGATATATCTAGTCATGTATGGTTTCAATAATTTCCTTGTATTGAAATCAACTATTACCACATATATGTCCTTATATGTCCATATATGTATTAATAAAAAATATGTACGTCCCCATACATGTTTCACTTTTATTAGGATATTAAATTTATTATTATATTTAATGTTACAATACATAAAGTTAAATTTACAAATTATAAAATTAAAACTTAAAAGTCAAAATATTGAATTAAAATAAATAAAAAAGTAATTAAACGCAATAAAAAAGTTGATAGATATTGCATTTACAATTTCATTAGTTATACATCAATTATTTTTGCTTATATGATTTAAATTTCCTACGTTGTGTAAAATGTTCACTAAATGATACGCGCTCATAACTGTTTTAATATACGAACAATAAAGAATTATTGTCGCAACCAATTTCAGTCAAAAATTTATTCGTATGTAAAATGTCCATGATTGGTAAGATATACATTAATTAAATACAAATATTTAGTAAAAATTTTGATTAGAATTTAACACTTGTACCCATTTTTAAATCTAATTTATATAATTCTAAACTAAATTTAGTTTATTTAACTGTACTCAATAAATAATGCATTCAAAAGTAAAAGTTTATTTAGTAAAACAATATAATTAATTGATAGTTAACTAATAAAAAATTTAAATTCTTGTTTATTAAAAATTAATTGTTATTAAAATGTTGGGAATAAGAGGAAAATAAGAAAATGATGACTTACGCTAAAGACGGCTGGCTCTATTAAAAGAGAAAATAACTGCTTGGCAGCAGTGAATAGTATCCGTGTATAAGTTGACGAAGATCAATGCAACGATTATCATTGTGGGGAATACTTTTCGGTTCCCAATAATCCGGCCTGCATGTTCATCAATAATCGTTTCTCGAATTGTGATATTTTATTGATTCATAATCCGTTTTTATTACACTGGAAAAAAGTACTATCGCTATTTAAATCGGTGATTTTAGCGTTTATAATGACCGATAATAACTGTTCCTCTGGTATTCAATTACTACCATAAACAGATACAATTATTCTTTTTCAACTACCTTTCTCTTATTGTTGCAACCACACGGAGAGATAAGATTAAACAAATTCGATTTTTTAGATATTTTACTTGCATACAATTTACTATTTGAAGTTAATATATAATGGCATAGGATCAACATTGCTACGCAACGTTAGCCATCTGCTGTTGATCCTTCATGATTAACTAACAAGAATTATGTTGCGAATACACTGAACCGTACTCTGTCGGTAAGACAGTTATATAATTTCGGTAAAACAAAAGAAGGTGCGCTGTTAGGCCAACGCAATACACCGTGTTGATCTTACATATTTCTTCTATGCTGAATCAATGTACAGCGTATTTTTTCCCGTGTTTATATGTTATGAAACAATGTTTAAATATTGTACATACTTGTTAGTTTTCATAATTATTAAAGTATGTAAAATTTGAAATAAGTGTTTGGGGAATATTATATTATATTATTGGTTACCACTATATTTTATATTATCTCAATAATATATGTTATTTATAATATTGTATATATATTTTTAGAAAAGTACATTAAAAAATGTTGTCAAAGAATAGAACTTGTTACCTCGCAATCACCAGTCACGCACTTTACCATCACTTTACGCCGACTTCTGGAAAAATGTTGGTCTTTATCAAGCTTTAGTGCGAATGTTGGAGAGTCGTGGCCCACATTTTATATACTATATTAATACATTTCTCTCAGTGTAGAATATTTAAGATTGATAAGACAGAAAGAACTTATGACATACTTTTTTTAACATTTTTATTAAAATCCAGAATTATCCAGATAGCACAAAAGCTCAAGCGATTAAACTATATGGATAAGAAAAATAATGCAATAATCCTGGACTGTATACGCTCATATCTGAAACTATACTCTACAGTGTACTACGGATCTTATTACGAAAGATACTACAGTTTTGATAATTAGTTTTTAAAATTGCAACGTCATGTGCCAGACCTTTTGATAACATTACAGTTTTGGTTAGGGAATACCAAAAAGTACAGTATTTTTCTTTATTAATATGAATTCGTTTTTAACAATATAAAGAATGGGAAATTAAATAAACGTCGTCAAAAATGGGGTAAGATTATTCAACGTTTTTGTTTCAATACTATTATAACATTTTTTTTATTAAACTATTATAAATTATTTTACCAACGTTTATCAGTGGACAATTATTAGTATATGAACAATTATTTACATATCTATATGATTTAGAGATCATATGTAATCATTTTACTTTTGGTCAGTGTATTTTGAGTATTATTTATTTACTCTACTAAACGAGCCAAACGACAAGTGAAATATTCAGGGTTCAAATCCAAACGACTCTTACATTCAGCTTTTTTATCTTGTGAAACTTTAAAATATTTAAAATATTAAGCATATAATCCTGTTAGACTGTATATAATACAAATAATATAAAAGTAAATAAAGCGTAACGAGATAAAGTAGATGGAAAAATGTTCATAATTTAGTTGTTAAGGAATATAAATAGTAAAGTTACTATAATATCCGGGTATTGGTTATAAAATTAAAGAATTATTATGAAAAATTAAAGATTTTAATTAAAACATCAAGATATGAGTATACTCCACTATATTTTTTTCATGTATAATTTCCGCAATTGTCGCGGACCAAGATAAACACGCTTGTATGTGCTTATATACTTGCCTAAACCTGGAATTCAATTTGGTATTTCGTTAGGGGTAATACAATTTGATTCGAGATTTCGCATCTTCAATCAAACCCTCTACGTTCAAATTGATAATTTGTATATATGTATAAGATATATATATATATGTTTTAAACGTTGCTTCCTACACTGAGAAAAAAGATATATCATAAATTACTATTTTTGTATCAATTTGAAGATATATTGGAAAAGTAATTATTTCTATTGTTAATAATAGTAAAATTTAAAAGTCATGTAGTAAATATTAGTACAAGTGTACTACAAATTGCTTTGATAATTATCATTTTTACTATTTTTAATAGTAAAATTTTTCACTCTTCAGAGATATCCTCAAATGGATATCAATTGTTTTCAATTTTACTATTACTTTATTCTCGGTGTATAAATTATATTTAAAGTAAAATTATTTATTGTGACAATTATAAATCCAACTTAATAGCATTATAATTATCATTAATTGAATTAATAATCCCTAAAGATTTTTCAAGAAGTATTTAAAACTGATCATATTCTAATTATCAAAAGCAAATATATTAAATACCTTGTTGCAAAATGTTTTCCAATTATTTTCATATTATCTGATAATCATGACACGATGGTTTACGTAAACTCCGAATTTATGAAATAATAACATTTTATCTTAATGCCCTTATGAATGGTTTAATATAAAGTCGTCAGTTTAAAACAAAAATATTTCAATGAACATACAAATGTATTCCATTTAACTTTCATACTCTCCATAATTATTATTAAAAAACGCACTGGAATAATAATATTCTGGATTAATGTGCACGACAATCTTCTTTGTAAAGGACAGTTAAATATAAACTTTGCAAACAAAAGATGATAAACACTGAATATTTTCTTTTCTGTTCAGAAACGTTGTTTTTAATTGAATTGCCCTTTTGCGCTGTTAATTCAATATTGCCTTTATACAAAAAAAACCTAACATGTATGTTTAATAAAAATATCAAACGTTATATAATTACTCAATCATAACTCATTCATACCATTTTTATTGTCATCTATTGAGCAGTGTGATTTACTCGAATAATATAATAAATACACGGAAAAAAATATGAAGTGCACTACTAAATTTCTATTTAAGTTAGATATATTGTTTGACCATTATTGGGATAAGTAGAAATGATAATTATCGTAGCCAAACAAATTGATGCGAGTCGAATTTATGAAAACTATCCTAGATAGTTGATTCAATTTACATACAGTGTATGGCTGAATCAGCCATACAAATTTATCTAATCCAAAACACAGTGAAATCCAAGTAGTTTTCGTTGACATATTGAGGTTATGTTCAGTCCCTCTTAGATAAGTGTACGGTTGAATCAGTCATACAGTTTATGTAACGTTTAATATTCATATAAGTCGATTTCATATCTAGGTCCTTCTGCAAATACAATAAATTCTTACTAAATTAGTTAAAAATTGCTTGCAAAAAGGAATTAATTAATATCTTATACATTGAAGGATTTTTTTGTGATATGTCTTGATTATTGTATTCATTATAATTAAGTATAATAAAATTTATAAAGTAAATTTTTAAAAGAAATGTTATTAAGAAATAGAACCCATCACCATTCTACACCATCTGTGAAAATATTAAACCTTGTTAAATCTTGATATAAATGTCAAAGGGGCTTAATCTAAATTTGTTTAATCACGAATATTTGCGATACAACTCCCATCCCTCTTAATCTTTTTTATTACATTAGGTTCACGAAAAAAATAATAACTTTGAAATAGAACATTTAATTCATTCTAAAATACCACTTTATTTCACTCTTATCCCAAAAGATTACTTTTAAATTGACACAAAATTGAAATTTGTTGCTACCACTGTAAAATTCTGTCTTTGATATATTTTAAATGGTATTTTGGAACGAAGTTTTCTTTCCAATGATTATTCGCGGCAATAAAATTGCAAAAGTTATAAGGAACCAAGCAATTTTAAATTTGGCAATAACTTTTTTTTTTTTTTATTGAAATACATTAGAAACACTCTACATTATTGAAATCGCAAATATATGTATTTATCTTGAGTTCAATAATCTACACAATCACATATATTTAAAGTGCAATGACCGCAAAGCAGATTTTAGGAGTTCATGTGAATACTAGTGACCTCTGACCTATAAATATGTACGTTGCACGGATGGTGCACAGTCGGAGATGCTCCGAAGAACTGCGCGAACGATTTTCCGACGTGCAGTTTGTACACTATGAAGTGCATTTACGTAGCGGACTGTCGGTCTAGTGTAATTTTGTTTAAACGCCGTTTCAATCCAGGTGTATTTTGCTCCTTTTTTTATATATATGCATATGTATATATATCACATTTCTCTCATTTTCAGATTGGCACAGGTCACGTGTTATTGGATGCGACAGCAGTGTAAGCTGCGAGTGCGGTGGTAGTAGTATACATGAATGGTGGGTGGTACTTCAAACGTGCAATTGCTCCAAATTCTGCAGCGTACAATCAAATATAGAGACTTATGCATATACCTTATATCGACATAGAAGACATGGAATTGTAAATTTTGGATAGCCTGTGATATGAGCGCCCTACAAATAAACGATTATTATGGTAAGTTTACGCACCGAGAAAAATTATATTATATATGCATTCAATTCTCTTATTTTCTTAGCAAAAATGAAACTTACATGGTCCATATATGGTCCGTACGTGTTTTAACAATTTTGTATAAGAGAAAAAATTAATTTACACTGAGAAAAAAGATATGTCACAAGTTACTATTTTTTGTATCAGTTTGAGGATATATTGGAAAAGTAATTATTTCTACCGTTAATAATAGTAAAATTTAAAAGTTATGTCGTAAATATTAGTACAAATATTTCACTCTTCAGAGATATCCTCAAATGGATATCAATTGTTTTCAAATTTACTATTACTTTTTTCTCTGTATGGACATACATGTTTATCCTTACACTGAGAGAAAATTTTTTTGAAAAAATTGTAATCTTTTTTTATAATTTGAGGACATAGTGGATAAAGTGAAAAAGTTACAATCAAAAATGATAAAATGTGTTCATTAAACACGTAAATATTATGATTTTTCACTTTATTTTTACAAATGTTTGAATATATTGTACAATTTTTTATTGTACTTTTTGCAACCTTGTTCATCACGTCCTTAAATTACAATTTTGTCAAAATTTTTCTCTCAGTGTAATCCATATATGGTCTTATGACAATAATTGATGTAATATTCTAGCCATACATGCTTTTAATAATTTCCTTATATGGAAATCAATTAATGCCATATATCGACCATACATGGATTAAGGATAAACATAAATGTCCATATATGAATTTTTTATTTCCTTGTATGAAATTATTAAAACATATATGGACCATATACGTTTCATTTTTAGTGGGGTAGTGATTTTCGAAGCTGAGTCTTGTAAAAAAATGTGCTGTAATAATTTAGCGGGTGTTATTTTGTTTTTTTTTTTAACTTAAATCTTACTGGATTATAGAATATTAGTCAACTCTGCGCGATACATCATAACGGTAATTTTATTTTTAACTAGTAATCATTCACATTACACTGCTTATGGAGGTCAGAATAAATACTTTAATCTTCGTACATATAACTATATACTACAGCTATGTTGCTTAGATAAGAGTTTCAGATTTATTAAAGTTTTCGAGTAGTATGTATATGTATTATGTGTTTGTGTGTGTGGTAAGTAAATGAATAATTAACATTACACGTTAAATTACTTGTTTATGTATAAAAATTCTTAACAAAGAAGTTATTATATGAAAATAATTTCGGTGTTACAAAGCGACAAACTTGTTTTGAAATTAAAGAATAAATTTTTCCCGCTCGATCGGCACGTACAAAAAGCATTATACCAAGAGCCAATATTTTAGCGCCCTTTGTACGTAGCATACCCTTACATTTCAATAAAAGACGATTTTAAATTTCATTCTTATTTCACTTTTCTGTTAAATAATTAGTTTTAACAAATAATTAGTCTTAATAATAAATCCTTTCATCATCTAAAATAGAGTATACTAATTTTTTTAGAATATAAAAAAAAATTAGTTTTTTTTCCACATTTGTTAAGTTTCACAAATAGTTATAATTATTGAATAATGTACAATTTTATTAATGAAAATATTTAACAATGTTAAGATACAAACACTTAGAAATTGTTATAGAATTTTGAATAATTCAATATTTTTCGTTATGAAATAGACCATTTTAAATAACTGTTCGCATTTCGTATATGTTGCATTGAAATTTAAAAGATTAAATATGTTAAAAAGTTATGTAAAAGTTAGTCGAAGGTGTCTAAACTAAAATAAACTAAATAAGTTAATCAAATTTTTATCAGCTCTTATAATAATAAAAATTAATTAAAATAAATTTAAATATAAATTGTAAAATTTATGAACAGTGTTTAACGTATTCGTAAAATTGTCATCTTCTTTCTGTAGGGAAAGCAATATTTTAAGTGCCATGGTATATTGTTTTGTTTCTTTTCTTCCACTAAAGGGGAGAAATCCCCCTCAACCAGCCAAATAGCTCAGGGTCTACATAACTTTTTCGACATCAGCACGTAATAAATAATTTTGTTCATTATAATTAACAGTCTTCTGATGAATATTAATAGCATTAAAACATATTTTTCAACCAATAAAATAGTTGTAAATCGAGTAAATAAAGGTAGTCATTATTCTATAATAATTCAAACTCCCTTTATATTAATAATTAATTCTTATTATTACTCGCATATTTGGCAGTATTTTATTATATCATTTTCAAAACATTTTATTGATTAACAAATATATTTAAACGAATTGAATAATTTATATTTTCAATTCCAATTTCATTCATGTTCAAAGAAAAAGTTGTAAAAATATACATATTATGATTTTGTTGCTTTAATCTTGATTATTTAATTAACTAAAGACTAGAGTCAATCGACTTTTATTAGAAATTTTGTATTTCCTGTTTTTTACACTGAGAAAAATAAGACAGAAGAAATTACTGTTTTTAACTGTGTTTCAGATGTATATCCGTCTTTCAGTAAAAATTACTAGTTTTTAAAAATAAAAATTTCTCTTTTTTTTATAAATATAACATTTAAAACTAGTTTCTTTGCTTATAAAAAACAGTAATTTTTACTGAAAGATGGATATATATCTGAAACACAGTTAAAAGCAGTAATTTTTTTCTCAGTGTAGGCATAAAGTAGCTATTTTCTCGCATTTGTTGCATAAAAGTTCGCGTGAAACACGAGACAAATGTGATTCTCAACTCAACTCTGAACTGATTATCGCACGAGGAAAGTGAGTTGAGGCAAGCTATTCACACTCGTTGAGAATCGCCATCATTCACCCCCTAGTTGCACAAGTACTATTGTCTCATCCCCGGTAAAAAGTGAGCGGGTGGCAACCAAGGACTTTAACCATCTTAGGGCTTGAAAGATTAAATTCCTTATTCTGCCATGATATTCATAAAATATTAAGCATAATATAAGCATTTATTAATATTATTTTAGTTTCTTTTATCATACTATAACACTTGGAAAAAACTATAACACTTATAATATTATAACACTTGGAGTTTTGAGGTATCTCATTTGCTATCTTCGTCTGTTTTGTACGCGAGTCATAAGTGACAAAGAGAGTCCAAGTCGATTTGTCATTTTCGCTTTCGTCCTCAAGATCTGGCCAATAAGAGTCGAGCATTTTTGGATTACCATTAAATTAGCGTCGTTTCGATTGACTGTCGATATTGCAGTCGAACTTGATAAGGCCCATGCTATTTCGAGACAAACATAAAGAATAGTAAAAATAAGAGGAATTTACCCTAAAAGTGTCGTAAAGAGTAGTAATAGGTGCTGTAACATTCGCCATGTGTACGTGAAACTAAAAGAATATTTATACCTTGGTTTTAATGCTTCCTGTTTTAGGAGAGAGCTGATGCTGGCGGTGGTTTAAAGCGAGTAGAATCGAGTGCTTTATTTATTCTCGCAGTGTTGCTACTTCAGTCCTCGAGCACTGTAAGTAGTAATTCTTGCGGCTTGGCGGAATTGACTTGTCGCGATGGTCATTGTGTGCCAATAGACGCTTACTGCAACGGGAAAGATGATTGCGGGGACGGCAGCGACGAGCCGACCTTGTGCACTCCTTGTAACAGGACTTACCACGGTCGAGAAGGAAGGACTTATAAATTGGAACTCACGCGTCCCGGCGAGGGACGGCTTCCATTCCTGTGCCATCTTACATTCACCGCCGGTGGCAAAGGCCACGGCGAGTTAGTTCAATTATTATGGGAAGCATTCAGCATAGGTAAGCTGGACAAAAATGCCGAAGATTTTGATAAGAGTTGCCCGGAAGGCTCCATGCAGCTAGCGGAACTCGGTAGGCCATTTTCCGGCGGTTCCTGGTGTGGACCGAGCGAAGGCCAACCAACGTATTATAGCGAAACAGCCACGGTTACTGCCTCCATACGTCTGTTCCACGCCCCATCAACGGTGCCATTCGAATTTCGTTTACGATATCGTTTCGTGTCTCGCAACGAGGCAGTCGCTCGTTTGGGTAAGCCTGAACTTCCAATTGAGAGAGGATCACCTGTGCCTGGAACTTATTGCTCTCGAAACTTTCACGAATGCCATCAAAAGCGATGCCGTGTGCAAAGTCCAAATTATCCTGGTGAATATCCACGGAATGCTAGTTGTATGATAATTGTGCGACAGAAGGAAGTTCCTACTTGTAAACATGCAATGATATCCGTAAAACCTAGTAATACCATTGCTAGTGGCCTAGCCAGTAGCAATTCTACTCTTCTTGTTTGGCAAGACTGTTTACCGGATAAAGATAGAATTATTTTTCACGATGGACCACGCGTAGAAGACCCTGTACTTTTAATATATTGCGGTGGTCCATTACCAATGCTCAAAGCCAGAGGTTCGACGATGTTAGTCGAATTTCGAAGCTCACTGCTAGCTATACCACTTGGCGCATCTCCTCTACGCATAGAATTAGAAATACAAGTCATTTATGTTGATTCGGATGGTTTGGATTACGCGCGGGAACCGCAAGGTTGCACTTTTCACATCAACGGTACGGCCAAAAGAACTGGAACTATAAGGGCACCTCTGCACGCACTGCCACTTGGGTCGAACTGTACTTGGAATATCAAAGGTTCGGTAGGAGATCGCGTATGGTTGTACTTTTCTTCGTACTCGCAAAGAGACTTAACTACAACGTCAGAAAATATGAATAATAACAATAATAACAATAATAATAATAATAATAATAATAATACTCAAGTAGACCCTGTTTGTGCTATTAAAATGATATTTTGGGATGGAGCTCCCATTACTGGTCTTCCAATGTCAGTACTGTGCGACGACACGCCAAAACTTTGTGCACACGCCGCATTAAGGAATGCTACTAGGTCTACGAGACCTTGTTCTGAAGATGAAAGTTATTTGAGCATTGCTCCGAGTTTAACAATTCGAATGGAAGCCGCACTTGGGACTGCTTTATACAGTGTAAACTTTCAGGTATAATGTAACTCCATAAAAATTATTAATTTGTAGTTAACATTTCATTGATAAAATGTATTAAGATATCGGTAAACAATGAAACTTATTTTAATAATAGTTTTACGTAAATGATATTGATTAGAGTCATAATTGAAGTATCAGTTTATCAAAATGCCACAACAAAATGTTTTACGTCAACGTTGTTATATAGTATAGTAATTTTTGTTTCAACTTTTTATTGCGTGTATGGAAAATATTTTTTTCTCTTTATCTTCTTTAATTTCTTTTATTATGATAAAATAAAAATAATTAATAAGTGTATTTTTGTTTATTACTCTAGGCTCGGTACGAATTCATTTCCACTTATCAAGGTGGCGAACCTTGGGGAGAGGGAAATTGTAGCCGTGTATGGCGCAAGGTGAGACATGGAGAGATTACATCGCCACACGATGTTCGTTTGTTTGGAAGAGGTGGTTCTGGAAAACTTAATTGTAGATATAGAATTGAAGCCGGTTCTGGTGAAAGAGTGAAATTGACATTATTCAACATCAGCTTTGGGGACTTGACTTCGTGCACAAGTGAACCCGATCCTCATACTGGTAGACCAAGATGTGTTCATGAACCTAATACAAGAGAAGCGTATTTGACCCTTTATGAGGCACCTTGGCGTGACGTAAGACTTCCTAGAGCCTGTCTCTGCGACAATACTTCCCATCTGCCATTAACTCATATATCAGTTGGGAGAGCGTTGGAACTGACATTCCTCGTAGATCAGCAAGCATCTTATGAGGATTTTGAAGTCATATACTTTTATGCTAAGTTTGAATTGGTTCGAGTACCAGAATGCCCCAGAAAGCAAAGAGTGAGGGGGGAAGGTAATATATTTGTGTTAAATGTTTTAAGTAAAATATTAAATATATAAATGAATTGTTAACAATTTCTTCAAAAATTATTATAGTACTCTAATTGATATTAAAACTTGTTAAAAGTCCTAAAAAATTTTGGTGATTATATTAGCTTTAAAGTTTTAAAGGTAATTATTACAAATTATTATTAAAAATTTTATAAATATGACATCAATGAGAAACTTTTAATATATATTTACGTAGTTTAATAATTTGTCATTACTTTTCATTTACTCGGCTGCTAAAAAATTTTATAATTATAATATGTCATTTTCAAATTTAATCATATTTTAATTAACGCATTAAACAAGTTTTTATTAATTTGTACATAATTTAATCCGTTTTTGACAGATTAATAACTGAAACAAAACAAATCTAATAACATATTTCATCGCTCAAACTCAAGTTAGGATTAAGCAAAAACCTTAAGACGATTTAGCATACATTTAACTTATGAATTATATAACTCAAATATATAAATTTATACTACTTCTATATAATGTTTTCATAATTTATAAATCGGAATTTAACTTTTACATGTTTAAATGATGACCAATATTAGAGAAGAAATTAATATACGAACTCTTTTTTATATTTTTCAGTTTTCATCCGAAATTATCATCTAAAATTCGTTTTTGGGACTTCTTTTCGTTACCAGGATAGAATTTAGTTCTCAAAGACAATTAGTAGTTACTATTGTATCATGTCTATGTCACTTGCTCAAAAGGCTTGTTTGACACCAATTGCCTCATAGAAAACCAATAAATTTTTTTAAAATACCTCTTTAAATTCTGGTCGATTTATCTACCAGTCCGAACTACTTGTGCCCAAGTTCCATTAGTTCTGAACATTTGTAGAGTACGTAAAAGGGTCCTTCTAACATTCTATAACATCTTTTACAAAAGTTGCTATTTTCCCTGCTTAGTTTGTATTTACCACTTGAAATTACAAAGACCTGTAAGTAAACCAATTACCTTGCTGGTTTGCGCCTTTCAATTCTATTAATCTTATTGTGTCAAATTTCAATGTATTTACCGCAAAGTTCTTTGATCCTTCGGTATCTTTGAAAATGCTTTAGTAATGTTACTTTTTATCAATCTAATATGATATTCTATTTTCAATTTCTAAAGGCGATATTTTCGAATTAATTTAGAGTTTCTCGTCTTTTGGTCCTCATTTTGCAAATCTATCTTTTTCATTATCTTCAACTTTTTTCTAAGTTTATGTATTCTATTTATTGTATATTTTTCTTAATCTTTTGGTCAATACCTTATCTTAACAAATATGGAGTATAAAAAAATTCTTCCAGTCGCACTTAAAAATCTGAATACCAGACCAGAGTATCAATTTTTTTATTAAGAATACGCAACATTGTAGCAAAATCTTTTACATTACTTGTAATGATACTACTTTGAGTGGTAGAGAAACGATTTCCTTGTAACTTTTTGGGACGTCCCTTTTATTTATGTCTCTAACCTTGAGTTAATTCCCCAAAAAGCGTCTTGAAAAATATATTTACGAACCCTTTTCATGTATGGTTCTCGCACCTGACTCTGACGCCTTTGACCTTTCGACCTTAATTTCTTGAAACTAAGTCGAGTCTGCTCTTTATCTATGACAGGATAAAATTACATTCATAATGCTATACTTTCACTTCTGCTATATTGCATTTCCTTTTTGTACTCACATCAATTTTGGTATTTTTCATATTTTTTCTTTTAAAAAGAAAATTATTTATTCAAAGATTGACATTTATGAATCTTTCATCAAGATTTTACATCTCCTATCGGGTTTGCTTTTAAAATATAAAGTGTAAATATTAAATATTCTGTAAAATAAGTTTAAAAAATGAATTTCTGATAAAAATGTCAATATATAAAACATTGTCTGCAACTACCTATATAATTTGAATTTATCCAGGCTTATGCGTTTATAAAATTAATTAAAATGAAATGAAATTTTGACTGACTCTATTATTAAGTCTTTGAAAACGTCTAAAATACGGAATTATATTACATTAAAATCATTAAGTTTCTTTTTAATTTTAAAATCTTCTGACATTTGTTTTTATTTCAGGTGGTGAGTTAAGATTTATTTCTCCGCCTTTATCTCGGCCGGATATTTTTTGCGAAGGATTACCGTGGCTTATAGAAGCCAGAGAAAACAGATCACTATTCATATTAACCTGGGGTTGGCTACTACCTTTAGAACCATCAACGGGAACGGACTCAACCGAAAGCGTAAAATGTCACACGACCAATCGTATACTTCTTTATTCTGGATGGCCTCCAAAATTATTGAAAGTGGTATGTCCAGCTGATCCGGAAACCAAAGAATTTACCGTTCACGTATTTTCTGAAGAATGGTTAGGTGTATCACCCGAAGGAACAATTTGGCCCGCGCCATCAAGACCGCCGGCGCTTCTGTTGGACTTTGTAGCACGTGAAAACGGTCAAGCTGCTGCGTCATGGTTGGAAATATCTAAAACAAAATCGGCACTGCGAAGGCAATTGCGTCTTCCAGAGCGTACTGTTGAAAACGATACACTATTGAATGGAGATTGTCCTCATAGATGTCCTGAGCTTAGTGCCTGTATAGCTTCTAGTTTGTGGTGTGATGGTAAAATGAACTGTCCTTCAGGACACGACGAAGCAAATTGTGGAAGTGGTGCAAGATTATTAGGAATTTTACCATCAGAGATGTGGCTCGTGCTCACAGGAATTGCAGGAATTGTAGCTGCCTTTGCGTGCCTACTTATTATTCTCATAAGCAGGTGTGTGAAGTTGTTCAAATTTTCGAAAAATTCTTAAGAGAACACTGAGAAAAATTTATTGGTTCTACAACTACGGTCTGTAGTTAAATTTATGTCTGGCTACATTTTCTTGTCGTGGCAACTCTATTTTCTTATAATAGTAACTAAATTTTGCCCAAATACTAAATTCTTGTTACCGCGGCTACATTATTATGCAACGAAATTTAAATTGTTCTTAGTGAAGCTTTAGTCCGATAAAAAGACCTAGATATTTATATTATACATTCAAAAATAACAAAAATGTATATTTGGCCAAGAATTAAATGAAAAATTGGATACTATGTTTACTATAATATAGAAATTCAATTTCGTTTATAGGTAAATGAATACACGAGAATCTTTTCCATCCAAGTAAAGATTTTAGTCTTTCATATGAGTCAAGATATGACTTATCTTTGCAGTCTAATTAAAAATCTTACAAGTAGATTTTTTCAGAGCTTGTAGTGCAGTGAAATGGATGTAATTAAAAAAATAATTTTACCAAGACTAGAAATTTAAAGAGATTCGAGAAATACTTTTCGCAAGAGACTAAGTTAAATAATTAAATTATATCAATGATTTCATCTTAACGAATCGAAAGTTTTCAATAGTATACATTATATCATTAAGATTAAAGGAATTTAATGCATATATAATGCAAATGTATAGATATATATATCTGATATTCTTTGGAAATGCATTGTCATAAAAATTGTGCATAATTCGTAAATAAAATTTTTTCTGATTTTAGGTCTAAAGCACGGGCCAAAACGTTGCATTACAAAGGAACAAAAAAATCTAAGCCCCGACGAGCTACTACTGAAGAAGCATTATTGAGCGCAGGATCTTGACAACAGCTTCCCGGTTATGTGGAGTACATTCACGTAGACCGGGAAACAACCGTTTAGTGTAAATGTTTTTCACCGTCCACTTGACACAAAACCCAGAACTTTCAGTAGAAATAGATTTAGAAAATACAATCTTACGAGATTATATCAGACGTTTAATAATAAGTTTATATATGGTTAAAAAAAAAACGAAAGTTACATTAAAAATTTAAAAGAATAAACAATTTTACATAACTTCCATCATAAAATTTTGGTTTTTTTCTTGCGTTCTTATAAAAAGTGATTGAAAAAAATAACGAACATTATGGAAGTTGTGTAAATTATGGTAAGAGTAAATGGTATGAATTATGGTAAGAGTAAAAATGAACATATGCTATTTCGCAATTTTCCTTTTTATTAGTCGTGATACTCTCAAAAAATTGTAAGTAATTTAAAATAATTTTTTCTACGTTTAATTCGTGTTATGTTTAATTCAAGATTTTAGATCGACGGAAATGTTTATTATTGTTTGTATATAACTAAAAATTAAAAGATACTAAATGAAGAATCAAAAGTAGTAGTTTTATATAACAGTGCACTAAAAACGTATTGGAAGTCAAATTTTTACATTATACGTACAGGCATTAGATCTATCTATAAAACAATCTGACAAGAAACCTAGAAAATCAAAGCTAAAAAAGACCAATAATAACATAAAAATACAGTTTAATCTAATAAAAAAGTTCTCGTCTTTAAGGTTAACTTTTGAATTTATAAATAAGCTAATAATAACGGTATTATATTAGACTGAATTGCATTTTTTTATATTTTATTCAACCTTTTTCGCTTCATTCTATACAAGTCGTAGAACTCAAGTAAATTTAATAATTTGTATCTCATATACTACAAAATCAATCAAGATAACTATAGAAATATCAGCATGTCAAAGAAACACTGATTAATTGATTCTTTTATTTTGTTTACATCTAGTGTAAACACAATTTTATAGTCACTGTATTATATTAGCATCATTTATCTTTTGTAGATATTTAACTGGATAAATCATATAATTTGAAGAATATATATAATTAATAAATACAAAGAATCTTTTTGTATTTTTAGTTTAAAAATAATAATTTTCTATTTATTTACATAACAGTATTTCTTAGAAATTAAAATCATATTTATTCCAAGTGCACGTAATAAGATAAGAGATGAAAATTTTCTGCAGTAAGTTTATTTTAAAAACACATCTTTAGATTTTAATAATTTATAGATCTGAACGAAAAAGTTAATTATTTATGAGTTTGGATACAATCTATGGTCAATTACAAATAAATTCAATATAATTGTAAATACAAACAAATAATTATTATAACAGCACAGTCTAACCTCGCTACTCGTCCATTCACAACTTTTCCCATCTTGCCACTTATAAAGTTTATTTTTTCGCAACTCTTCAATTTGTACAACGACACGCAAAAAACTTTAGAAAGCTTTAGACAAAAACTTTAATATAAAACTTTAGAAAATCTGTTCCAGTTCGTTGATGAGTTATAAATTCGTTTGACTGAAACAACGAGTGAACGTGACGTGAAGTTAATAGACCAGCGATTAGACAAGTTGTAACGTTTGAATGTTTACTAATAAAAACATAAATTTTTTTAGTATTCAAAGACTCACGGTAGCTATTGACGTTGTTAAAATGCAGTTATAACTACATAATGTTCAAAACATTCTTCTAATTTATACATAAACATACATTTTCAGAGATTACAATTTTTTATGTCGAATACCACTGCTTCAGATTTTGAAGTTCAAAAATTTAAAGTAATATAACTTCAAAAAAATACATGCTAATGGCATAATTGTTTTATATTTAACTATTCATATTCAGCTTTAAGTTCTTTACATTAATTGTTTATTTCCATTACTTTGTATAAGGTGCTTGCAATCATTTATGGCATTGCGAGGAGATCGTTCGATATTTTTGTTTACGTGGTCTTATAGGACAATCCATTTACTACAGAAATAAGAACTTTATTGATGTGATGAATCTTAAAGAAGTAGCAAAATACTTAAGAATATTGTTTAAACAAAACTTTGTATTTAAATAGAAATAAAATCGTCTTGGAATGATTTTTTAAACGTTTTGGAACTACAAGCAAATGGGTTTAAGTAAAAAGCTGGTGCGTTATGATTTAAAGAATGTACACGCTTAAAAGTTAGTCAGAAATTTCCTTTCTATTTGAAAGAAGCTATTAGAAGTTATTAAAAATTCGTAAGTTATACAAATATTTCTAATCATAACGTTCAAATATAATTTAATTTTAACATTGGGTAAAACGTATCTGCATCAAAGATTTAACCTAAAATTAAATAGAATTTACGTGCCTACGATATAGATTTTTCATGTCATAAAGAAATATTTTCCACCAGATCAGGTAGTGCCTGAAACGGTGATCCCAAATCATGGGTTTTTAGGGTGGTTGCGTAACGCTTTGTGGTTAAATGATAATGGCGCCAATTGTACTTTGATACTGTCCTACATTACCGACTCCTTGGATAAGGTAGTATGAAAGTACTACCGAAATGTCGGTAAAAAATCACTACAAATTTTTCTATACGGGTAATCATTATCAAAAGAGAATAAAATAAAATTGTCATGCAAGGCACTGAACTGTGTATATCATATTTATTGAAAAAGAAATATTTTTGTAAATAGAAGTTAATTTCTTATAACATGTATTAAAATTGGCAATACCAACGAAATTAATTTTAATTAAAAATTAGAATAATTTTAAATTACCAAATGAACTTTCCTTTCAAAATAAATTTGCGTTTAAAATTAAAGGTTGGATTGCCAAAAGAAATCATTTACCCTACTATCTACTGTGAAAGAAAATAAAATTTTAAAGGTTGAATGTTACAGCAATATAAAAGTTCCGAACTGTTTTGTATAATTGATTTATTTAAACAAAAATAATGTATGTTTGTATGTATCGTAAATTATATATATACATATTTTACATTAAAGAAAGTCGCTGTTTTATTTAAAATTATGTGTGATACAGTATTTAAAAATCATTTTTTAATATACACATGTATTACTGCAACAATTTTTTGCATAATCTTTAAATTTTTCTATTACCATTTACACATCTTTTCGATATGTTTAATTTCTCACGAAAATATTTTCCATTATTTATTGGAAATATTTGATCAATTTCTTAGGCATAAAATTGTTACTGATCAATAGAATAATATTAAAAATATCATGAAAATTATGACACGAATTCTCACACCCTTTATCGTGCTTTTGAAGCCTGAAAACAATTACCGTTACAAAATGTAAATAATTACATGTTAAAAAAATAAACATCTTAATTTAGTTTATTGAAGACATGTATTTTTCCAAGATAATCTTACAAACTCTAAAAAACTTAGTATTATTAATGTGATAATATTACCAATTAATAGTGTATAAGTATGTAATGAGTGAAATTTTTAATACAAAATTCATGTATGAATCCTCATCGTCGAAGTTTTTACAATTTATGCATAATAAGGCTGCTTCCATAATACATAACAATTCCACCGTACATATTAATATTTAGACCACAAGCTCAGATTATCGACAACACTAACTTGATGAATGGATGAACTCGCAAATTGTAAACGATAACGTTACATAAGCTACAAATTACAAACAGTCTGATAAATGTGTGTAATAAAGGCACTTGAGTACTTAATTAAACATTCTCCGGCGGAGGACGATGAAGGGCATCCAGAGTGATTGGGCATATCGCCGATGATGTCAATCAGTCCGAAGGTGGAATAAATATTTATAATACAGACAATAGTGAAGGTTTCCAGTTTAGAAGCATTTGCGGTGGACGATTCCAGGGCCAGATTCGTCATATTCCTGTTTGGAGATCCACATTTGCTGGAAGGTGGACAAGGAGGCCAAGATGGAACCACCGATCCATACGGAGTACTTCCTTTCTGGTGGAGCGATGATCTTGATTTTAATGGTGGATGGAGCCAAGGCAGTGATTTCCTTTTGCATACGATCGGCAATACCAGGATACATGGTGGTACCACCAGACAATACCGTGTTGGCATACAAGTCCTTACGGATGTCGACGTCGCACTTCATGATGGAGTTGTAGACGGTTTCGTGGATACCGCAGGATTCCATACCCAAGAAGGATGGTTGGAAGAGGGCTTCGGGGCAACGGAATCTCTCGTTGCCGATGGTGATGACCTGACCATCGGGTAATTCATAGGACTTTTCGAGGGAGGTGCTGGCGGCAGCGGTGGCCATTTCCTGCTCAAAGTCGAGTGCGACGTAGCAGAGCTTCTCCTTGATATCACGGACGATTTCCCGCTCAGCGGTGGTGGTGAAGGAGTAGCCTCTTTCGGTGAGGATCTTCATCAGGTAGTCGGTGAGATCACGGCCGGCCAAATCCAGACGGAGGATGGCATGGGGCAAGGCATAACCTTCGTAGATGGGTACGGTGTGGGAAACACCATCTCCGGAGTCGAGGACGATACCGGTGGTACGACCGGAAGCGTACAGGGAGAGTACGGCTTGGATGGCGACATACATGGCCGGGCTGTTGAAGGTCTCGAACATGATCTGGGTCATCTTCTCTCGGTTGGCTTTTGGATTCAGCGGAGCTTCGGTTAGGAGGACAGGATGTTCTTCTGGGGCAACTCGAAGCTCGTTGTAAAAGGTGTGATGCCAGATCTTCTCCATGTCGTCCCAATTTGTAATAATGCCGTGTTCTATAGGGTATTTTAGCGTAAGAATACCCCTTTTACTTTGAGCTTCGTCGCCTACGTAGCTGTCTTTTTGACCCATACCCACCATCACACCTTGATGGCGAGGGCGACCAACAATAGATGGGAAGACAGCTCGAGGAGCGTCATCTCCGGCGAAACCGGCCTTGCACATACCGGATCCATTGTCTACGACAAGAGCGGCTACGTCGTCGTCACACATTTTGTTGTGTTTTGTAGTTTACTTTCTGAAATTATAAAAAAATAAAGTAATTATTGAATAAGATAAAATTTTTTCTAAACAAAATAAGAAAATTTATACGAAATGTGTGTAAAGTAGGAATAATTAAAGGGCATGTGCGAAGCACGCGCTACACCCTAGTAATATAAAACCAATACAAAACATACAATTGTTCATTGAAGATATGGCTTGTTTTTATCATCGTAACCAAAATTAGTTGTACTATTAAAGCATTGTTATCTATAATTACAACATAAATATCAACATATATTTAACATATACAACTTAACAAAGCAATTAATGTTGTAATGAAAACATTTTTCTCTGAGTTAATAATAATTTTCATAACATATAAATTTTCTTACAAATTATTCATATCATTGTACTACATTCATTGCCTTTTTTGAACATATCATCTCCATTGTAAAAATCAAAAATGGCAATTTTTTAAGTACATTTTTCTTTAAGTAACAAATTTATTATAAATAAACTATTTGATGGAAAGCATGCATCCAATAAATAAACAGTTTTCTAAAACTATGTCCAATTAATTAAAAATAATATAACTTTCAATTTACATCGATTAAATTTAAATTTATACATTAGTTAAATTTAATACAAAAAATGTATTTTTCATCAATTTTTTATCACACATTTAACTAGAGAGATATCATTTTATAATAAAATTTAATAATTTTGTTTAATACACTTTAATACACTCTCATAGTGAATTAAGAATTCATAAAGTAAATATAAAATGAACTTATTTTTATAATAAATTTAATTGTATATTATTTATTTAAATTACACTTTCTGAGATTTATTTCGATAATTAAATAACCAATATATTTCTGAAATTTGTTCGATGATGAAAGTTTTAAAAATAGGCAGAATTCACAAATTTATAAATACAATTGTATTCATTAGCTGGATAGTTGATTCTATTTTTAAATCAATCGTTTATGTCAATTTTACTTTCAGGAAATCGAATATAAATTTCTTCAATGAATCTAATTGATTAATATAAATGATAAAATAATACTTTACAATATAATAAAAATAATTTATTACCATATTATAGTTAAGCAATTGTTATAGTTTAATTATAGTTAATTATGAAGTTGTCCTAAAAATAGCATGCAATTAATAAAATGTTAATTCGACATCAAATCAAAATCATTCTTCAAATGAATGATTAACTTAAAGCACTTGTATTCAAAATTGAAACATAAACACTCGAACAATTATAAAACATTCTATAAAACGTTTCTTAAGATACCGCACTATAATTTCAAACTCTACTTCACTTATAATATATTTCAACACAGTTCATTATACTAACATTTGCAAAATTAATAAAAATAAAAATAATTAACGAAGCTAAACATAAAGGAAAGAACAACTTTTTAATTTAGACTTTTAATTATATTACTTTATATTAAATTATCGACGTTACACTATTACAAGCTTCAAACATTTAAGCAATATTTTACTTAAAGAGGCCAGCACATTGTTACTGAATACCTCAAAAAAAGTTTATTCGCTTAATTAAACCAATGTCTTCAATTTGTTACTTGCCTGTACACACTGAGAAATATATGACAAAAAATTACTGTCTTTAACTGCGTTTCAGATGTATATCCGTCTCTCAGTAAAAAAATTTCTGTTTCATTTATAAATATAACTTTTAAAACTAGTTTCTTTGCCTTTAAAAAGCAGTAATTTTTACTGAAAGACGGATATACATCTGAAACACAGAGCAAGCCGTAATTTTTTTCTGTCACATTTTTCTCAGTGTAGTCTATACAGAAACTAAAGAAAGAATTAATTTGAGAGACAACAAATGGCTTGGAATCGTGAAACGAATTGAAGCTCAACTATCCTAAACGTTAATTTAAAACATAGCACTGTTTTGTCCTCCACATTAAAACAATCCACTTTGACAATCGCACACTTTTTCCTTCTCCCGAGCTACGCACTCGCGGATAGCGTAACAGGGCCCAGACCCCTAGATCTGGGAGATGTAAAAATTGCTTTGAACAATCAATACCCCACCGTCGCGACGATTAATTGTTAGCACAGCGTGAAAGGCAACGACAATATGGGCGCACAAATGTGAAATAAGCGTAGATGGTCCGTACCGTGGGCGTCGATGAGTCGTTAATCGTGATCGGCGACGCGCTGATGAGTGTTTTCGCGTCGTGCTAGAGAACGAGCTGGGAACGAGCAACGAGTGGCGCATCGCGGTGTCCGTAGGGTCTCTTTATCCATATCGGTTGTCGCCCAAAATAACATTGCGCCCCATACATGGAAATCTGCGTGGCGTACCAAGTACGCGGGGCAGGCAATAGTCCTTAGTCGCCCTAAAGGAGCTTAACGCTCAAGGCGCCAGATTTCGACGGCCGAAGACGACGCCCCCTGAACCCAAATAAGGGATCGCAGGCCCCCACCAGGCCTTCCGCCCTATCTGCGCTGCTCCCCGAATCTTCGCCGGCCAATTTCCACCAAATCTCATTCGCGAGCCTTCACGTGCCTTTCGCACATCTGTCCCGCTTGCGCCGTATCTTTAACCACACAGTCAACCCCGTGATAATAACATCCTATTTATTACCAGTGGATTTCTCTTTGTGCTCAAGAAGAGTCCCGCCTGGGATTCCATTTGCCGCAGCCGGATTTTCCCCCTTTTCGAGTACGAGTTCCATAATCATTTTCTTCGTTTAAACCTTCCCTCCGTAACCTTTCGTGGCTGCACTGAAACCAATTAAAAAAATCAATTGTACGCTGGTCGGACGAGAATTCATATTAACTGTTGTACATTAGATTAAACGGTACTCTGAGAAAAATTATATAGTAACTGGCGGACGGGTGTGCACGTATGATAGAATTTATCAAACAATATAATAAATTATATTACATGTATGATAATTTTAATTATATTTATTGACAAATTCTGTCATACGTGCACACCAGTCCGCCGGTTATTAATAATATAGTAAGTTTTATTATATAATTTTTCTCAGTGTAGGCATGTATTCAATGCTCGCGTGAAGCATTGCACTTACTTACCGTTTAAGTTCCAAGAAAATTCTATTTAATCGCTCGCTTTTTCTGGATAATTGTATAATTAATTATTCGGTTTGTAGTGGTATTTGAAATTGGTTTTCATGCAAACGTTTACGAGGGTTCTTACAAATCAGCAGGTCTGAAACAATGATGGAATTGCGAATGATTTATCCTTTTCGCCCCTACACTCGTTCGCAATTGCCTTTTCTCTTTTCCCGGGTGATGAGGTTTAGCTTGTTCTTCTTCTGCATTGGAAGATGTACGACTCCCGCGGGCTGATCGGCGTAGGACAGGATTTCAGGATTTCTAGATGCGGTAAATTTGCACCACCCTGCACGGACCACTTGCCCCCTTTTTCCTCCAATTGTACCGCAGGCTTTTTTTCGTTTATACCCTTTGAGATACTTTTTGACCCTTGAAATGCGTGGGAGTGACAAGTAACAGTCGCCATGAAATTATTACAACTAAACACAATTTTGTACATAACTTGAGGACCTAGTTGAAATAGTGAAAATTTTTATTATTTATGGTACATATTGACATCTCTGTAAATATATTGAGCAAATGAGTATTATTAACAAAGTTCGTGTGGATCTTTAACTTTATTGGATATTGCAGATATTTTAATTGTGTGCAATATGCCACTGTAAATTGGAAGAAACTGGATAAATGAAAGAAAAATTGTAAATGGTATTATGGAATTGGATTGCAAATATTTCGTTTAATTTTAATTGTTCAAGTTTCATGATATATGTTAGGAGAATATCCAGTTTTTCCAATCGTTTTTCTTTCCAAATTTGTAGATACTTTTGTCTTTTACCTACATGATAAAAAAAGAAATGCAACACTAGCAGCATACCTTCTTGACTTGAGACCAAATTTAATGCAGTTTTTACAAAGGCTGTTTGTATATCTTCTTTGTACATAATTCTCTTGTATTAATTTAATGGTTGTATATTTGAATCCAGCATTATAAAACAATTTTATCATATTGAAATTCATAACAAGCGGAATAATAGATATTTTGTGGAGAAAATTTAATGCTTCTCTTATATAGATTATATACTGTATTTATTTATTATTTAATTGTACCAACATTTCTTAAGTTTATTCCATTGTAGTTAAACTTTGCCAGAATGATTTAAATTCTTATTAAAATACCGATTTTATGAGGTTTTATAATAACAACTTAATTAGTTCTTTCATTACAATGAAATTCAAATTATTAATATATAATTTACTTTTAACGCTTCAATTACATTGATTATTTTTTTACATGCAATTTTTTATGAATTAGAATTGTACAAAAATATTTCTTCAGTTTTGAAGTATGTAATAAGAATTTCAATGCATAAATTCATTAATTAAATACATAAATTTCCATATGCCTAATTAGCGTTTGCTCCCAAAGAAATGAAATTTATTGTTTAAATTGCAACTGCAAATGTTTGTTCTATTGTAATAATAGACTGGCATGTATAAAATAAACGAAACTGAAATTAGTTCTAACAGTAAAAATAGAAACATTTTCTGACTACAATTACAATTAAATTCCCATTAAAATTATCAACAAAAAATTATTTTTAATTAGTAGAATATTAATATATATAACAACGCAGATTAAAAATTTAATTATATTAATTATACTTTTGTGTACACTGTGTAATTTATTATAAATAGTTATTCTTGGGAAATAATAAAAATATAAACATTGTATTTACCGTATAAGTGCCCGAATATCTGTATAAATACGCAAGAATGTCCATTTTTAGCACGGCATGATCATGGTCATATATGATCGTACATGGTCATGCACGATCTATATATAACTACATTTGATCAACTGTAATGATAGATTCTAATGTGCAATGTTTTATATAGTTTTTATTTAATGTAAGATTTTATTAACAAATTAAACAAATTATTTAGTAATACAATTTCTGAAATAATGAAATGGAAATGTTAGGAATATTGTGTTTTTTAAATGTAAGAGTAGCATCAAATATTCATTCATACATTTGATAAATAAGATTGAACTTACGTTTAAAATTATCAAGTAATGTTTGCAAAACATTCTAACAATTAAAATTCACTTGTTATAAGAAATGTATTTGAACAGTAATGTATGGCTAAATAGATATAATCAATGCGACTACTGATATTTTTTTTCTTACATGATTCAACTAAATTAATAGATTTGCACTACACAAAGATAAAAGATCTAATAAATTTTTCTAACTTGTGCGTAAAGTAAACACACTTGATGACATATTAATAATTTTTATTAGATCTTTTCTTTCACAGTGGAAATTATCAAAAAACCTTATTACTAAAAATAATTGTAAATAATCGTAAGTACAAATAATTATACATTTAATTCATCAAATACACATTTAAAATATTGTTTAAATAATTCCAAAATATTGTTTCAAATAAATATTTGAACTTTTATATGAAAAATTAATAATTGAATTTTAAAAATTAAAGTTTGTTTAATTCCAAAGATTTTAAGTTTTATTTAACTTATTATTTATAAATTGTTTGTATTTTAATATTTTATTTATTCAAATAGATAGACATGCATTGATTTCAGTACACAGTGAATTTTAATTCCACATCTATTGCAAAAGAATTTATGTATTAAATGTTAAAGTTATAATAAACAGAAATATTAATATCTTTTTGTACTAAAATTGGACAAATATAAAAAATGTTTTACAATAATGTAATTATATAAATTAAAATAATAATAATCTTATGCATAGTTAAAAAACATGCCAACATTTCAACAACTGTTTATATTAATAAAGTCATGCAGTCCACAAATGAAAAGTGTAAAGAAACATTTTATATATTAAACTAATTTAATTCAAGGTTTAAAAATTAATAATGCGGGATTTTGAAATGATTGTAGATGTCAGATTAACCGTTGTACGAATATAAGATTATATTTATTCCATAGAAGTAGGTAACTTATATACAAAAGATGACGGTTTCTTAATTAAATTCCCTGCGATCTTAGATTGAGTTGAAAACCCATAAGAATCGCTAATGTACGCTTATCATTTAAAATATAACAAGTGTGTCACGGATAGCAATTTTACCAGAAGATTTCGAGATAAGAACGATAATGAACATGGTATAAGATCGTAATAAGAAAAAAGATGTAAATATTCGAGATAGATTGTTTAGAAGCACTTGCGGTGAACGATTCCTGGGCCGGATTCGTCGTATTCCTGCTTGGAGATCCACATTTGCTGGAAGGTGGACAAGGAGGCCAAGATGGAACCACCGATCCATACGGAGTACTTCCTTTCTGGTGGAGCGATGATCTTGATCTTGATGGTGGATGGGGCCAGGGCAGTGATTTCCTTCTGCATACGGTCGGCGATACCTGGGTACATGGTGGTGCCACCGGAGAGGACGTTGTTGGCGTACAAGTCCTTACGGATGTCAACGTCGCACTTCATGATGGAGTTGTAGACGGTTTCGTGGATACCGCAGGATTCCATACCCAAGAAGGATGGTTGGAAGAGGGCTTCGGGGCAACGGAATCTCTCGTTGCCGATGGTGATGACCTGACCATCGGGCAATTCGTATGACTTTTCGAGGGAGGTGCTGGCGGCAGCGGTGGCCATTTCCTGCTCAAAGTCGAGGGCGACGTAGCAGAGTTTCTCCTTGATGTCACGGACGATTTCCCGCTCAGCGGTGGTGGTGAAGGAGTAGCCTCTTTCGGTGAGGATTTTCATCAGGTAGTCGGTGAGATCACGGCCGGCCAAATCCAGACGGAGGATGGCATGGGGCAAGGCATAACCTTCGTAGATAGGTACGGTGTGGGAAACACCATCTCCGGAGTCGAGGACGATACCGGTGGTACGACCGGAAGCATACAGAGAGAGTACGGCCTGAATGGCGACGTACATGGCCGGGCTGTTGAAGGTCTCGAACATGATCTGGGTCATCTTCTCTCTGTTGGCTTTGGGGTTGAGGGGGGCTTCTGTGAGGAGAACAGGGTGTTCCTCTGGGGCTACTCGGAGTTCGTTGTAGAAGGTGTGATGCCAGATCTTCTCCATGTCATCCCAGTTGGTGATGATACCGTGCTCGATGGGGTATTTCAGGGTGAGGATACCTCTCTTGCTTTGGGCCTCGTCTCCAACATAGCTGTCTTTCTGACCCATACCGACCATCACGCCTTGATGGCGAGGGCGACCTACGATGGACGGGAAGACGGCGCGGGGAGCGTCGTCGCCGGCGAAACCGGCCTTGCACATTCCGGATCCATTGTCTACGACAAGAGCGGCTACGTCGTCGTCACACATTTTGTTTGTTTTGAAGTTTGTCTACCTACAATAACACATGAACATTTAGTAACATTATATTTATTAATTTAATTAAACTATTATATTTATGATTAATTTTTGTGAAATTAATCATATTTTTAGACACTTAAAATTATATAAAAGCATGAATTCTTTTATTCTGATCTTTGCATTCACAATCATTTCTAAAATAGACTATGGTAGACTGAAATTGGATATTAAATCATAGGTATGTTTCGCGTGCACGTGGAGGATTTAGATTTCATTAAATCAATCAAATATTTTGTCATTAAGTTGTTTATAAAATTATGTATGTAGTTAATTCAACTTTATATTTTGTTAGCCTAATAAAATAATTTTAATTCTTGAAATAATTCGATTAAATCAAGAAAAAATTTTTTAATTCAAAAATATTATTATTTTCATTTAACTAAATTGTATATGAACTTATATTTGTTTGATTACTTGTACATGTATGGAAATTTGAATATAACATGTAAATATTTTGTATGTAACATCTAAATTCAGTAGACCATGTTCTGTAGGGATGTAATCTGAATCCAGTAGAAAGCCATAAAAAATGTTTTTCTGTTATGCTAAGAGTGAGAAGTTAAAGTAGTGAGAATAGACTTTTATCTTTTTCAAACTTGAAAAAAAGTTATTGCATATATTGAATAAGATAAGTTACAAAATAATAAATGGAGTCATTCTTCTACATCGCTTTAACTAATAATAGAAATATTGTTAAACTTCTTAAACATTTTCCAATTAATTAAAATATAAATCAGAATAATTATTAATCTATATTAAAATGCTATAAGCATTATTTTAAATATTTTAGCTTAAATTCTGTTTTGAATGCTTAATATTCTATATATATTAAACAACTATTTACATATGTTATTTTGGTTCAATTAAAGACCAACTTATTTGGACATACAATTTTACCTAAGGCAATTCAATTCTACTGTAGTATTAAAAGCATTCAGATCACAATTAAAAACATTTAATTTTAATCTATTTTTTGGAAAGAACTTAAAATAACTTGAAATGTTTCGAAAAAACGTTATTGCCATAATTGGCAGGGTTCAATTATGTAATTACTATGCGGAAGTAAAAATAGAAAAAGCAGCATAGACAAAATATAAAAAACGAGATGTTTCTAAAGCTTCGTATCCCTAATTTAGTAAGTTACTAGAACAGTTAAGGTGATATTCAAGGTCCATTGTCATATATTTTATGATAATCAAATCAAAGAACCATTCTGCAGTATAATTTGATTCACAAAAATACATGTACCGATGAATATTCTTAAAGAATAGTTATGTCCTTTTAATTTAATAAATAAAAATTAAATTTAAGTAGCTTTCAAGTTGAAAATATGCGTACTGTGGAGAGAGAATACTGAATTAAAAATTATTTTTCAATTAGATTGCATATTAAATATAATACTTCATGAATACATTAAGGAAATACATTTTACAAACATAAATCCCAAGTAGTTATAGTGTTATTAAAAGGAATTGTTAATTTTAATAATCAACTTATGACTGTTTCTAATACATTCTCAAATTGACAAAACATTAAAAAAAATTGAATATTATTATTGATTTGTAATGCACTTCAAAACAACTTGATACTGTACACAATCCTTCGACCATTTAATTTTAAGGTAGCATTAAATGTCCAGTATTAGAAAATTAATCCACAAATATAAATTAAAAAAAATAATTCACTTATGCAAAACGTTATCCTTGAATTTACATTTGTACACGAGTTAAAAGAAATACTTCAACCAACCAGCCCTACCCACAAAAGAAATTAAAAGTCTAACAACTCTACAAATAAATTATATGAAAAATTTCAAAGTTTCAATCCTAGTGGCCTACTCTACAAGCGAGTAAACTGAGTGTAATCATTAAACCACATCTCCATCTCTTTTCGTTTGCAAGGTAAAATTAAAGACAGATAGATAGTTTAACCATTAAACTCAGTTTAGTCGCTTAAAGAATAGTCTCCCCGAACTGAATTCAATCGAACAGACAAGAGCAAACATAAAAACAAAGAACACTTGCTCACTAAATGACAAATGTTAACTCTCGACAGAATAGCAAAAATGAATTTGGACTTGGCACACGCGAACTGGAATCACTTGTTAAAACACTATCCAACGTTAAAGCACTGCGCAGAAATGAAAGAGTCACTAAAGAAGGTCCCTTGCTTTCAGTTGTCGGGGAATTAATGAAGCGAACCAGTGAACGGGGTACTAACCGTGAGAAGTGGTATAATCGGTGGCTACGATGCGGCTGAGGCCTGCCAGCATCGGGACGCCAGATATAAAGTCCGCGCGATTGTCGACGCTACCGAAGATGGGCACGCGACACGACCCTCCAGGGCTGGCCAACGACTCTTCCCACGCAAGACAAGCTAGGAAGGCAGACCCACGCCCGACGATGATCCATCTTCGCGAGTTGAAGTAACACTTTTAAAGTGCCGTCAATGGAAATGCCGAGCATCTTTCGCTAATCGTGTCTTTTCACCTTTCGCATCGCGGTGTAAAAATAAATTGTTCCATTTTTACAGATTGTTATTCGAAGCAAGGAGTAGGAGCCTTTAAATAAAAGTAAATGTTTAAACGACGGTGTACGCACAATCTGCAGAAAAATTGCCCCGACTATTTATAGTTGGGGGAATAATGAAAGAGAATGTTTGCTATTTCAGAAAATTGTGCACGGAACAAAAAAAAAAGAAGTATTCGCTTTGGTAAATAAACCACTCTGGTTCAAAGAACATAAAGTTTCGGCTTCGAAAATTCGAGTCCGAAACTTCAGGGAAAATGCGACCGAAATTTCAGACAGGGTATGTGAAATTTCATATAATATTGTTCCTGAAACATAATTGTCCCTGGCATAAAAATAGTAGAGTTTCACAGTGTTTCAGGCTTGACTATTTGAAGCTGACACTTTGTTTTTTTTTTTTTTTTCAAAAACAAAAAACACTGTGAAACTCTATTATTTTTGTGCTAAGGACAATTATGATGTTTCAAGAATAATATTATATGAAATTTCATGTACCATATCCGAAATTTTGGTTGCATTTTCCATAATGTTTCAAGATCGAATTTTTGAAGCTGAAACTTTATGTTCTTTGAAATATGGTGAGTTTATCTAGAAAATTTTCACTAATTTAATAAGAATATATTTTATTTGCAGAAAGATATACATATTAAATAAAATAAAATGAATATTTAAACGTTACATAAACTGTATGGATGATGCAATCATATGCTCATCTAATAAGGACTAAACATAACCTCATTATGCCAACGAAAACTACTTAGACTTCAAGCGTTGGGGATTAGATAAATATTATAGCTAATTAGTTATCAAAAATGGCTCGCTAGGTTAATTTTCAAAAAATCGACTCATAAATTTATTTGCCTACACTGAGAAAAATATGATAGAATAAAGTATGATTTGTGTTGGTAAACCGAATGCATAAGGCATTGTATTAGTACTATTTTACCATCACTGTTCATAAAATGTCTCACAAAACACAAGCGGATGCCTTATGCATTTGGTTTACTAACACAAATCGTATTTTATTCTATCATATTTTTCTCAGTGTATAATAATTATAAGTTCTACTTACTCAATAATAGCCAAACAATATATCTAATTTAAATGGAAATTTAGTAGTGCACTTCATACTTTTTTCCATATGATAACGTTTGCGATGAGATGGCAAAGAACCGTTCGTTAGTATAATAATAAGAAATTAGTACTTTTGTTTAAATAATAGGAATAAGCAAAAGCATTTAAAACACAAATGACGTATTAATGCATAAAACTGAAATGTAATAAAATGAAATTTGTTCTAAAAAACGTTTTGTTAACGTTTTATTTATTTAAAACTGTAAGGAAGAAAAAAGTATCTATTGTACTAAAATGCAGTAATTTTGAGAAATAGTTCTTTCTTTAACTAGCTTTCGAGTATTATTAGAAATACATTTATTGTGTTAGCTGTTATACTTCCTGTTGTGAAATTTATTCAAAATATACACACGAGGAAAGTCACAATTAAACAAGTAATTTGAAATACAAAAATATAGTTCGGATTATTGAAAAGCGTTTTATATACATTGATAAATGGTATGCATATATTAAAAAAGAAAAAAAATATGAATAATTTGACTGGAAGTTTTAAAGTTAAAAACAAAATGTCAAATTAAATATTAAAATTATTCAAAAATTATTCCACATTACTTAAATAATTGACAATATAAATTTTCTATTAGAGTTATGAATAAATAATTATTTATATTTGAACAGGTAATGCACCCTTTAAATATAGAAAGTGTAAAAACATAAAATCAACTGTACTGAAAAATACTGTGAGATTTGTGAAACAACAAATTAAAGTATAATTAGTCAAAGTGGTAATTATTCGGAATGTCCCCCCCCCCTAAGGTAGGTAAAAACATTCCGAATAATTACCGTCAAAGTTTCAAATGCGTTTGAATTAAATTTGAATTTTTTTTTTAGATATTCTTTTTGGGTTATTGAGTTTATTCATTATAAATTCCCACGTACCCATATATAACATATACGAAATATGTCACAAAAAGAGATGTAGCTAAATACAATTATATTTAGACATTTAAGGCATTTATAAAAAAAAAATAAAATAAAAAGGGAACTGCAGTATAAAACGTTTTCATAATACAAATTTCATTTTATTTTGATTTTTAAATACACAAAGAGTTACTTAAGGAAATGAAAACAATAACAAAGATTGTTATCATTTTTATTTGTTTTTTTAGGCTGCAAAAATGCCAAAATTCAGACTTCAGCATTTCTCAATAACTTTTTTCCACAAAAAGTTAAATCGAAAAAAATGTCAATATTATATCAATGTTATTTCGACAGTTATTTTTCTTACACTATAAAAAAAAGAATTTATCTACCTGTTTTCACTTTACCATTTAAAATTAAACATTATTATTCGTTTATTCGTTTGACGATTATTTAAAAAACTTCGCGAATTCATATATTTCCATATAAAAGGAACAAAAATTCAAAGACAATCATGCATAATTTGTTTTCTCTTCACTTGAAAACATACGTGCATTGACAATAGAAAGTGCCTAAATCAATCCATCACGTAATTCAACGTAACAACTATGCCATACTAAAGTCACACACTTTCATCATCCTCATATGGCAAAACTTTTTGCCGCGGTTTCGCCGGAGGCATTGCATTACGACTCAAAGTTTCACAGATAACAAAGAGATGGCGCCACACAATCCGATGTG
Source organism: Leptoteleia sp. ZL-2020 (assembly GCA_022817305.1). Taxonomy (NCBI): domain Eukaryota; kingdom Metazoa; phylum Arthropoda; class Insecta; order Hymenoptera; family Scelionidae; genus Leptoteleia; species Leptoteleia sp. ZL-2020. The sequence goes on from JABFPN010000836.1 coordinate 35,625, forward strand.
GGACTAAAGTTATTTCTTAATTTAAAATACGAAAACTTTAAATGTAATTTATCCTTTAATTAACTTTGTACAGCGTAATAAAAATTTCGAAAAAATTAATTAAATTTATTGACTCTTTTACAAAATCGGAACCTGTTAAAATTAACGTTTTAATTATATATATATGTATAATAATCTAATGTATTCTTAATAATTGTTAATTATAAGTTAAATATAAATTTAAAAACAAATCCGCTTGTCGCAATATTAATTTAAATTGCATTTGCGACATTAAATCATTTATTAATTAATTTCTTTAAATAAAATTGCAATTAATGTACAAGTATAAATATTTTATAAACTTACGTATACTAGTAATGACTCATTGTTTTTATAACAATTAAATTATTCTAATTTATATCTTATCTCATTATAATGATAATTTATTGTGAATTATTTAATATTAGACGATTTCAAGATTATTAAATGAAGCAAATTAAAAACGCATATACAAATGAAATGTATTATTGAATAATTAAATAAAAATCTACAAATAGTTTTACCAAGTGTGGTTCTTGTAAAGAAATCATAATAGAATACATTAGCGATAGATTGCTGACCTGTAAAAAAAATATTGACATTAAACGGAATAGAATGAAATTCAAATTTCTGACATTTAATAACTCTCAATTCCATGGGGAATACAATTACATTAAACTGAATTCCGTCCAATGAAATCAAAATACTTTTAAATTCGAAAACTTCCAAAACCGATTTGAATATTCTCAATTTGAACTTCATTCTATTCCGTTCAATGTCAACATTTTTTACAGCGTTATTTCTTCCCCAAGTTGATGATCCAAACTTTCTCTCAAAATCTGTAACTAAATGAATAGAGAGAGAGAGATAAATGCATTAGGAGAGAATGAGAGAAAGCGCCAATACAACACAGTCGGTATCGTTTGATAATTTCTTTTTCTTTGTCCTAAAAATATTGGGTGAATAAAAGTTTACGTACAAAAATACCCGGATTTATTTAACTTAATTTTATGACTCCTCTATAATTTATTTTAATTGCTTAAATTAAAATAGAATGTATTATCTTTTAACTTTTAATTCGATCAGAAACAGCAAAACTGCTGATTGTGTCAGTTTTATGTAATTTAAACTTTCGAAACAATTAACTACGTCACAACATACATGTAATCCGATAATACGAGTAAGCCAATATATACAATTGCGGTTGGTTTACATCGCAGCAATATTAACTTTTATTTAATCAATCCTACTACTAACTAAACTTTAAAACCATTGCGTACTGCTCAATAATAATAATAAACGAAACAATATTCACAAAAAATTGTACAATTCCAGTTGTAAAATGTTTATTTTACAATATATTTAAAGATATGTATTATTAGGATAATTATGTTTATTCCAAGTTGGCTAACAAGTGACATTTCACCTTAAAGAACAAACATTGAAACTGTAACAACGAGACAAGTTTGAATCGCGCGGACAATCTGGATCGTGCGTCTCCGTCGGACACTCGGAAGGTCTCCGTCGGCACATGTACACCTACCCCCTTCCCTCAACTCCCGCAGCGCACTCGTCGATCAGTCCGACTGGGATAAATCACTGAAATATAGTAATACTGGAACGTGCACTGCCATGCTCTCTGCATATTGAAAAGCGAGCCGAGAGAGAAACGTTGTCGCGGGATAGTGTATCTCGTTTTAACTGTATAGCGCATGCGCA